>JAMOIN010000937.1:0-34895 GCA_024666655.1 Dascyllus trimaculatus | reverse complement strand
TTCATCAGGTGATAGAAGCTTGTTGAAATGATGTCTGTGTGTCACTACGTCAGGTAGAGATAAGCTCCAGAGTGAACGTTTGTTTTACAGTTTTAATGATGAGAATAACAACAATGCCAGGTCATATATATAAATAAAAATAAAAAAGAACTAGAACAAGAGTAGTGTTTTACATTTTCACTCAACACAGCAGGGGGATGAGCACAGAAGGGACAGTTTGGCTCGTAAGGAAGGAAGCAGGGACAAGCTTAGACTCTTGCAGTCAGTCGACTAAGTTCCAGTGTAGATTTTTTTGGGGGGTCCAGACCAAGTCAGAAGTCAGACGGGTCACGGAGCCAAAACCAACAGGAAGTAGAGCAATAAGTTTTCCACGGGTGTATTTTAATTTTAATTTCCATTTACAAACACATCTAATTAAATCAGATAACAGATAATGGATGATGAATTAGGGCCGTTTTCAGTTTTTCATTTTGTATTATCACTGAAAAAAAGGGAAAAGGTTTATTTCTCCTTTTTTTATTTTGAAATCTCAAAATAAGAAAACGAATGTCCGCGACGGACCGAAGTCCATAGTAATAATCTGATCCCAGTACGTTCCATGAAACAACGTAATAACCACATAAAGACAACCTAAGAAGATTTGTTTTCAGGTTTGCTTTGGCGCCATCTACTGAACCAGATGCTCGGACCTCCAGATGGAGCACAAACAACCAACGAGTCAGAGAAAAGTCAGCAGCTCATCTGTGAAGAAATGAGCAGGGAGCCGGTGGAGACCCTTTGAACCCAGAGGAACATTTACTTCTGGTAGGAAGACGCGCTGCTGCATTCAGGATCATGAGGAGTTGGTTTAAAGACTTCTTTGGGAGGCCTGAGAACAGCGTTACAATCATCCTGTCTGCTGGAAAAAACAGCAGCAGTCAGAGTTCCAGGGTCTTCCTCCGACAGGAACGTTTCTGGTGATGTTTGTCAGCTGAACCAGAGGACAGATCTCAGTCACTGATGACACAGAGCCTCTTTGTTTCATTGTTTGGCTTCAGCTCTCAGGTCCTGCTTCCATTTTCACCAACGATGAGCAGTTCTGTTGCTGCTGAGTCCTGTGGTCCTTCAAAATAAAACAATTTAATAGCATGTAAAGTTACAAATGCCAGATGTAGACAATACTTCCTGTTACGCAGTTCAAAATAAAAGTTGTGATTGTAGTTACATACTGTGTCCACTAGAGGGAGAGTAAACACAGGATTCTACAGGGCGGTGATAAAACTGTTCCTGCAGTGTCTCTAAATAAGTTTGTGACAAAACATGACAGAATAAATACACAATATAATAAATTAACATAATAAATACATTATAAAACAAAAGAACAAACAATAAAAATACATAGAAACACAAATTAAAAGTAGAAAATCTGTCAAACATCTGACTTTATTCAAATACAGATTTTCAGTTCACTGAGACAAAACCAAGACTGTAGTATTTGTTCAATGTCATAATAGCACTCTATATATTTGAAATGTCCTTTTTATTAATGTACATCCATACATCTGTTAACATTATTAATAATAATACACTAAAATACTAACAGGAATGAAAGCAGGATGATGGTCAAACAGTTGTACGTCTGTAAAAATGGAGTTAAAGAGACATATTGTGGAATTTGTTCACCACACTGACAAATATAAAGGTGGACATAACAGCAGAGTAAGACTTCAGATATTTACTGTCAGCATTAAAAGAAGGAAACCATGAAGAAGCTCCAGAGAGTCTCTGTGTGTCAGCGCTTCTATAGAAAACACAGCAGGACAGAAAAAGTCCAAACAGCACATCTGGAAGAGACACGAGCAGTTAGTCTCCAGAGCTGATGGAGGCTGTTTGTTAGTACAGGTGAGTTCTAGTTAGTACAGGTGAACCAGTGTTCTACTACCTACTGATACAGCAGGAAGGTCCACAGCGCTACGCTGCACTGACAACATAAATACAACCAACAAGAAATGAAACGAAATAAACAACAAATAAAAACATCCTGATCCAATAAACAAACACGTCCAGGAACCAAACTCTGATGTTGAACTTCAGTGGAGTCTCCTGCAGAACGTCCCGCCCAGTGAGGCCAGTATTCATATGGACAGAGCTGCAGTTACTCACTGGGACCACTGGAGGGCGCTGACCCCCAACACTCATCTACTAGTGTTCTTCCACTTCTACTCGCTCTCTCTTCTAGTCCACTTTAATCTTCTGTTTTTTACCATCATGGTGGGAAACAGACCGTCTGGATGATTTAATGAGACTCAGAGACGTTAGAACACAAATATCATCAACATTAAAGTGTCTTCTGTTGGTTTGGTTCACTGAAAATCCAGAAAAACTCCTGGACTTGTTCTGATCCATCTCTCTGATCCAGACTAAGAACACATCTTTAATAAAGCACTCATTGAAATAAACATGAGCAGCTCCATGTCCTGATAGTTCCTCCTAGATGTGACTGAACTTCCACTTCAGAGTCTTTGATCCACTGAAACCAAAGCAGCTTTAAGTCCAGATGAATGGAGCTGAATGAACCATGTCTCTGTCCTCATCATGGCAGCAGCTTCTCTGATTTTTCCTCATTTGAGACAACTGACATGTTATTTTGATCAATATTTTTGGTGTGTTATTTCATTTTAAACATCCAGGGAGCAAATGCTTGTGTTTACTTTCAGTTCCAGGCCCTCAGAGTACATTAGGGTTGGTCAGATCTTTTTTCTAAGCCCTGATATAAATGTTTAAGATAGGACATGTTTGACATGTTAAAGTCAGATTGTTGACTGATTTTCTACTTTTGAGCCACTTGTGTTTATCATTGGCATTATTGTTGTTTAGATATTTTGGTTGCACTATTAGGACACTTGGTGGCAGTAATTATACACAGGTCATATAAGTAGAGGGCTTAGGTGACAGGAAGAGGAGGGCACAGGTAGGGGGAGAACACACAGTTCTAACCAGACCATCAAGCAGAACAACAGACAGACAGCTCAACTCAAGACAGAGACACAACTCGCAATAAAAACCCTGGTATGTTCATCTTTTACTGTCATCAAATAAACCATCAACTAAACTGCAAGTAGAGACTGGAAATTCTGTTTATGGTCCTGCATCAGTTCACTCTGATCCACCTGTGTAGTGATGGCAACAGCCGATGGAACACTGAAAATTGTCATTACACTACTTTTAATTTGAGTTTCTATGTATTTTTATTGTTGTTCATATGTTTTATAATGTATTTATTATGTTAATTTATTATAGTGTGTATTTATTCTGTCATGTTTTGTCACAAACTTATTTAGAGACACTGCAGGAACAGTTTTATCACCACACTGTATAATCATGTGTTTACTCTCCCTCTAGTGGACACAGTACGTAACTACAATCTTGTCTTTTATTTTTATAATTTATTTTTATTTTCTACTATATGCATGTTTTCGATCAAGGAAAACAAGATTTTATTAAATAAAATGTTGTTTTACTTCATAATTTATTCACTAAGAAACCCATCCCTTCATCTGTTCCCTTAAAATGACGTTGATGTTTAAATCCAGGAACAAAATCAGAGATTAACTCTGAACATTAGGATCATTAATGGACATTTAACAGCTGAACATTAATTAACAGACTTTCAATGAGTCATATATGGATTTAAATATATTATTTACATTCAGAATCATTTTTGTTTGATTTATATTCTCTTTAATGGAATAAATCTCCTGAGATCGTCCCAAAAACCTTGAATACATCCTTGATTTATTGACAACAGCATCCATGACCGGCAGGGTTAGCCGAGCTAGCAGTGATGCTAACGAGCTTTTGTACCGGCTCAGACTGTTTAAAGCCGGAACACAAACAGCTTTAAAATAAATCTACTATCAGAGACAGAGACGTGGTTTCATTTAGTTTGACTGCTGATGTTTTACTGTGTGACTGGATCTGACTCCATAGTAGTGAAGTCAACATGCTAATCGGAGCTAATCAGCTAGCTACAAGGCGGAAACTACGTCTGCAGTAAAGTCAACAAAATTATAGAGACACTGTTCCTGTTGTTGGTCCTTCAAAGTAAAACCATTTTAATCGGAACAGCATGTAAAGTTAGAAATGCTAGATATAGACAATACGTCCGGTTCAAAATAAAAATCGTGATTATAGTTACATACTGTGTCCACTAGAGGGAGAGTAAACACATGA
Source organism: Dascyllus trimaculatus (assembly GCA_024666655.1). NCBI lineage: Eukaryota > Metazoa > Chordata > Actinopteri > Pomacentridae > Dascyllus > Dascyllus trimaculatus. The sequence goes on along the minus strand of JAMOIN010000937.1, from coordinate 30,683 downwards.
TTCGACAGGGTGGTGATAAAACTGTTCCTGCAGTGTCTCTAAATAAGTTTATGACAAAACATGACAGAATAAATACACAATATAATAAATTAACATAATAAACCCATGATAAAACACATGAGCAACAATAAAATGCATAGAAACCCAAATTAAAAGTAGAAAATCAGTCAAAAATCTGACTTCATTTTAATAAATTTATTTTATAAAATATGTCATTGACTGATCATTGACTTCTTTAACCTTATGGTCTACGGGGTTTATACTGAGACATATGTTAGTTTTCTCAGAAATGCTGAGACCCTTCTCTTCTATGAATTGATCCATAGCTTTAGGTGAAAAGCAAGCGTGGGGAACCTTTCCTTTAAAACATATGTCTTGGTTAAACAACATAAAGCAGGAGTTTCATATGCTGTCCTTGTGGTTTTGTTGATAAGGATCAATGCACAGTCAACACTCCATATGCACACTTCTGCATTTTATCTGGCATGGTTAATATAAATCTATTATTGGTAATAGCAATTAATATAAGACATGTCAGCATGATTATAATAAAGCAAGTTATGGCTAAATATGTTTAAGTAATGATTACATAAATTGTGATTCATATAATTAATAGTAGATTAAATGTAATTAATTAAATGTAGTAGAATAAAGAAACAGAATATTCTCAACAAATACAGAGTTTCTGGAAAGATTTTCAAAGTTGGCTTCATCATAAAGGGATTCAATTTGCCACGTTAACGATTAAAGAGATCAAATTTTGGTCTAAATATTAACAACAGTAAAATAGATTATGGGATTAACAACTTACTAGTAATGTGCAAACAATTTATCCATAAATGTCGCTTCTTCAAAAGTAAACCCACCAGAACTCACTGGAGGAATGAGCTCAGTCTTTTTGCAAAATCCCTAAAACTAATTGAACAGAAAAATGCTGGTGCTCTTGAAGTCTTTTTGACTAACTTTGATTTAATTTAATATTTATTTGTTTGTATTTATTATACATTCTTTCATTTTCTCTTTTGTAATGACCTTTAACAACGCCACTTGTTCTTCTTCTTTTATTTATCATTATTACTCTGTTTTATCTGTACCTGACATTTGATTGTTACACTACGTGGTGCCTTATTTGTTTGTATTTGAAATCTTGTAATAATAAAAATACATTTAAAAAAAATGTTACCTCCTACAAAATAAAAGCCTTCATTTGTTTAAAGAACGAAATAACGTGATTTGAAAAATATGACTTTAAAAATGTAAAGCCAACTGTAATAAGTGTTAGCTAGCTGCTCCACTATCTCTGAATATTTTACTTCTCGCCCAAATGAAAAATGAATCCATATTCTAGCTGGTTACGAACCGACAGCCGCATCCCTGGAGGGACCAGCAGGGCTAGCTGAGCTAGCGGAAGTGCTAACGACCTTCTGCTCTGCCACGGATCACTTTATTACCGCAACCTGAGTGGTTTTTAAAATAAACCCTCTACAAGAGACAGAGATGTAGTTCCGTTTTAGTTTCAGCTCTCATGTTTCTCTGTGTGACTGTGTCTGACGTCCTCTAATAAAATCCTCCTGTTCACTGGGAGCTGCAGCGAACCGCAGCTTCACGTAGCATCATATCAGAGCAGGGGGCGTTTCTGCCCTCTAGCGGCCACAGGCGGTAACTACAGTATTGGTACATGGAAAGCTAGCGACAGCATACATGAGCAGCACTTCCTGTTGATGCTTCAACGTAAAACTATCAGAATTCCATCGTTTTAATATGTGAAAACGTGATTTTTTAAAACTTAGAATGATCGCCAGCATAAACTATGTTGTATTTGACGGCCGCTAACTTTTCCATCTGCGGTAAATAATGGTGTTGTAGTTTGTATGTAGCCTCTAAACAGAAAATGAACACATATGGAAGCTAATTATGAATCTACAGCCGCATTCAGAACAGGAAGAGTTAGCCGAGCTAGCGGAAGTGCTAACAAGCTCTTTCACGGACACAGATCGTGTTATTAAGGAAATGTAAGTAGCTTTTAAAATTAATCTAGAAGAGACAGAGCTGTAGCTGCATATTAGTATGACTTGTTATGTTTTACTGTGGGATTGTTTCCAACAATAATCGTGAATCAGCTTCTTTATTTAAAGTATGTAACGAGCTAGCTCTAATGCTACGTTGGCTACATCCTTAGCCTGTTATAGTGATCATCACCTTTTAAAGAGACGCTGGTTGTAGCGCTGTAGCTAGCTTGTCACAGCTTCTAATTAGCTGCGAGCTCGGCTAACACTGCCTTCACAGATGCAGTTGTAGATTCATAATTAGCTACATTATGGATTAATTTTCTGTTTGGACGTTACTGAGACAAAAGAACAAATATAACTAGAGCAAGTGGAGAAGTTAGCGGTCGTTAAATACAAGTTACGTTACATCGGCGATCCTTCTTAGTCTCCTAAAATCACGTAGTAATAATTTCTTTAAAATAAAATACAAAAATGATGCTTTTACCTTGAAGGAGCTCCAGAAAGTGCTGCTTGTGTGTACTGTCGCCAGCTTTCCCTTTAATAATACTGTAGTTACCGCCTGTGGCCGCTAGAGGGCAGAAACGCCCCCTGCTCTGATATGATCCATCCTATAGGAGGCTGAGTTTAGCTGCAGCTACTAGCTGCTAATGAACAGCTGGACAGCAGCAGAGCTAACACACTGATACGGATCGTTTTATTAAGGGAACGTAAGTAGCTTTTAAAATACATCTGGAAGAGACAGAGCTGTAGTTGTATTTTACTCTGAGATGTAATGTAGAACTGTTAGGGTCTCTGGTTATTTCTGTTGTCTTATTGAGGTTCAAACGGTAAATGAATCTATTGTGTGGCTAATTATGAACCTACAAGAGGTTTAATGTCGTCACCGGCAGCGTTAGCCGAGCTAGCAGTAATGCTAACAAGGCTCTCCACTGGTACAGATTGTTTTCTAGCCGTAAATTTAGCAGCATTCAGAGTAAATTAAGTCATCTGTAGCGATCTACAGGCTACAACCTGAGATATTGATGTGTAGTGGTCAGAGCACGTTTCTATGTCGCTCCTTCACAATAAAATCATTCTACTTTTTTAAAACAAGTATTGCGACATGACTTTGTCTGACTTGATGTAGTGGACGTCAAACTCCTGTGAAGAAATCAAGTGTTTTGTGTATTTACAACAAAAAGTAGAACTGCATTTTTAACTTATAACTAAATTACTGTCCATTATCATCGTTACTGACGGCAATAGTTCCGTCTGACGTCTCTATGTACGTTTCAATGATTTTGTTATAATATTCTACTCTATTATATCTTATAGAGCTGTGTTGAAAGACAGACATGGCTGTGCTGGTCTGGTGGCCGTGCCATTAGAAGTGGAGAAGCAAAAAAGTGGGAGAACCTAAAAAAGACATACGAGGTTTTTTATTTATTGTATTTAACTGTAGTGTCAGATGATAGAAGCATATATGGAAGGGCACAGTTAGTGTTCTCTTTGCTCTGTTTGACATTTGAAATGAACACTACATTAATTGTGCACAGCAAATCTTTGTTGGTAAGACTTTCTAATGAAGATGGAAAATTTATACTGAAGTAAACTTTTAAGTGTATGTAAGTAAAGTATGTGATTTACACATTTATTATAAAGTATCATCTGTTGTATATAAAAACTGTTAATGTGTGCAGGAGCTTAGGAGGCCATCAACAGGGAGTGGCACTGAATCAGGGGAACCCACGGCCGGAACATGGAAGTGGTTCAATATACCTACATATAATGGGCTATTTTTCAGGACGCTGGAGTCATGGACAGAACCTGGGTAACCTACAGATATGTCCAGAAACTGACTTTGGTGGTCACACACTGCTTGCATCTGGATGGAATAAAACAGTTTTCTGTTGAAGCAGCATTGAGCATCAGCACTTAATTCTAATGTGACAACCATCAATGCTGCCTACAACCCTCCCAAATGCTGCAGATCCAGCCAGTCGCTCAAAGCCAGCACCAACTCTTTGAAGCTCATCTAGTGGTGGAAAGCAGATGACCCTGTTTTTGAGCTTGATTATTTTGTCTGCCACCCTGTGAACGATGTCATTCACCGTAGAGCATGGGATGCCAAACGCTCTACATACAACACGATAGGAGGTTGCACTTGTGAGCCAAAGAAGAAATATCAGGACCTGTATCTCTTGACCCCAGCCATGGTCACATGGAGATCGGAGGATGTGGGTCTGACCAACCCTAATGTACTCTGAGGGCCTGGAAGTGAAAGTATTCAAAAGCATTGGCTCCCTGGATGTTTAAAATGAAATAACACACCAAAAATATTGATCAAAATAACATGTCAGTTGTTTCAAATTAGGAAAAATGAGTTAAAAATGGCCCAAAATCACATAAAAACGCAAAATGATGCAAAAATATTCAAAAATTCAAAAAATAAAGATTACTCAACTACACCGTGTTTGCCCAGCTATGAAAGCAGCCAGGAAGCTCGGATATACTCCATTTCTCATCGACCCAGAGAGATTAAAGTCGACGCGTGGAGTTGGAGTTCTATTCTTGAACACCAGGATGCTGAAGACCATCTGAAGACTGGAGGAAACGACCAGCAATCAGCTGCTTCAGCTGTTGACTGAACACAAGTTGTGATGGACATAAACAGATGCAGCATTATTGGCTCTGACGCCACTCAGATGTATTTCTGAAACCCAACTGAATCTACATGCGTTTGATTTTAGGTGGTCTATGTCAAACTTTTCATTGTGTCGGGGTTCGTTTTGGCTCCAGAGGTTCTAAAGGTTCTCCACCTGTTCTCAGTTTCAGGTGAGGGCCGTGGGTTTGGAGGTGTTTGGTTCTGTGTTTTTCTTCTTGTTCTGTTTTTGGGGCTGCCTTGCTGCACCTTTTTCTTTTTCCACTCTTGTAGTTTTGTTTTTTATCAATAACTAGGATGGAAAGATTTAAAGTGGTGCCATGGAATGTACAAGGTATTAGAAATGTTATAAAACGCAAAAAATACCGACGGTTAAAAAAGTTCAAATGTAATGTTGCTTTTGTTCAAGAGACAAAATGATCAGATAGTGAACATATAAAACTCCAATGGACTGGGGAGGTCAAATATATTTCTCTTCATGTCGTCAGGCTAAAAGGGCCGCTGCTATTCTGATCCACAAAAACACCCCATTTGTTTTGGAACACGAAGGAAAAGATCCAGAAGGTAGATTTACTTTAATTAGCGGCTTTATTTCAAATAAACATGTTACCTTTATGAACGTTTATGCTCCAAACGTAGATACACCTAAATGTATATCTCAGATCATATTATTTCATCGATACTGTGAAAAAGGAGGTTTCTTGGCTGGGGACTTCAAAATAAAGTACAAGGCATCTAAAGTTTTGGGTAATCTGACCAGAGATTCAGGCTTGACGGATATTTAACGCTTCCTAAATCCAACTGTTAAAGATGACTCATTTTATCCTCACTGCTCATATTGGAGACTGGATTCTTTTTTTAACCCCCATCAATTATTCCAAGCTGTTCATGCATGTAAGATAAATCCAGTTGTTTTATCCGATCTTGCCTCAATGTGTTTAGAGATTAATTTACATTCAAATACCCCCAAAACTCCAAGATGAAGATTCAACACATCGTTTAGACTCATTTATTTCTTTTCTACAAAACTAAATGAGTGATTTTTGGGAGGATAATAGAAACTGTCTTGTCTCACCTTCTACCATATGGGATGCAGCTATAAGGCCACTTTACATGGTTGTGTTATTTCTCCTTCTTCATATCAGAATAAAGTTTCACAGCCTACAGAGATGGTCTTGAAGGAGACGTTCGCCATCTTGAACAAGAACACAAACGCTGTCCAACAAACTCAAACCTGAAAGCTTTGTTGGCCTCTAGATCTCTGTTGAACCTGGAGCACACAGAGGAAATTCAAAAGCAGCTACTTTGAACAAAACAGAAACGATTTGAATACGGTGATAAGTCCAGCCGTCTTCTTGAGCATCAGCTAAACAGTCAAATTAACAACCGTTCCATTACCGAGATGAAAACAACTGATGCACAAACTTCTTATGATTTAAAAATGATAAATGACACCTGTAAACAAATGTTCACTCCTTATATTCCTCCACTACTACAAACAGTGATATAATAAAATATTTACAGAGTATTTATTTGCCGGTTCTGTCAGAGGAGGATATGTTTGTACTTAATGTGGATTTTACTTCTGAAGAGATTTGGGCGGCTATTAAGGAAGTGCCCAGTGGAAAGAGTCGAGGCCTGGATGGCAAACCCACTGAATTTATCGAAAAATCTGGCCTGAAATTAAACCTGTTTTAATGGGTGCAGTCAATTATTTATGGACAGGAAATATTCCCTAGTCTTGGAGCAGCGCCTCTATTTCTCTTCTATTAAAACCAGGTAAAGATCCCCTTGACTGTAGCTCATACAGACCGATAAGTCTGCTCAGTGTCGACTACAAAATAGTGGCCAAAGCATCTGCTGGTAGATTAGAGAGGATGCTTCCTAAAATGATACACAAAGACCAGGCGGGATTTGTAAAGGCAAGATATGGCTCTGACAATGTGAGGCGTGCTCTGAATATTATCCACCATTTGAATATTAGCAACAGCCCAGCCGTAATCTTTGGGTTGGATGCTGACAAAGCATTCGATCGTGTGGAGTGGGCCTTTCTCTTTGGACCAGGTTTGTTGATGCGATAAAGACGCTCTACTCACAACCAACAGCTCAAGTCAATACCAACGGTTTTCTTTCTGAGAGTTTTCCAGTTCAGTGAGGATGTAGACAAGGTTGTCCCCTTTCATCTTTATTATCTGTATCATTTATGGCTCAAAGCATAAGGTCCAACATTGAGATTAAGGGAGTTACCGCAGGCGGAGAAGATCATATTATGTCTTTATTCGCAGATGATATACTTCTGTATTTGTCAAATCCACAAAAATCAATTAAAATCACTTTGAATCTAATTGCAAAATTTAGTGTTCTGTTAGGATGTAAAATAAACCTTAGTAAATCTATTGTTCTACCATTTTACACTCCAGATATTTAGGAATTAATTTAACAGCAGACCTAAACAATTAGTTTGAAGCAAATTATACACATTTAATCTCCAAAACTAGAGAAGACCTCAACAGATGGGAAACACTGACAACATCTTTTCTGGGCCGAGTTAATGTCATTAAAATGCATATTCTTCCTACATTCAATTATTTGTTTCAAAATGTACCGTGCTATTTATCTACTCATTGTTTTAAAAGCTGAATAAATATACTTCCCAATATCTATGGAAGAATAAGCATCAGCGAGTTAAGTTTAGTATCTAACCAAGCTGAAAAGCTCAGGGGGTGTTAACCTACCAGATGATCCGATGTATTACTGGTCTGCCCAGTTGAGAATGATGACAACTGGTTCCTAAAGAGAGAACAACCATCCTGGGTTGAACTGGAATCCTTTGTATGTAAGCCTCTGAAGCTAGAACAGCTTCCATTCATCAATCATTTAAATGAAGAGGAAAATATCAGATCAGACATTGTTATTTACAACACTTGGTTGGTGTGGAAGGATATTAAAAAACCCTGAAGAACTCCACCTGTGTGGTCTTCACATCGTCCATGATCTGCAAATCCACATGTTCCTCAGCAGATTACATGTTTGGGGCTTTCAAACTGGGTGTCGAGTGGCGTCACCAACTTTCAGACTTATTGTCATCTGATGTCATCAAATCTTTTGAACAGCTCAGGAATGAATTTAATATTCCTGTTCCAGATTTTTATAAACATCTCCAAACTCGTAGCTTTATAAATTGTTTGCTGAAGGAAAACAGGCTCAGACTCAGTTTGTCAAAGTTGGAACACACAATGACATCGGTTAAGTCGTTAGAGGGGAAGATTTATGAACTTTACATAATGTTGTCACATCCAAACTGGAATTCTTATGACTTGTTAAAACAGTTGTGGGATCTTGGGATCACTTTTAGGTCAGAAGACTGGTTGGAGATTTGCCTAAACGTCTTTCCAAAATGTATTTCATCATCAATTCAAGAGCAAACCTTTAAGTTAATACATAGAAGTTATTATACTCCAGTACGTCTCCAGAAAATGTTCCCAGATACTTCTGATCTGTGCTATAAATGCAAAATATACAAGGACACATTGATTCATCTGCTTTGGGAATGTGAACATGTCCATCTGTTTTGGAGGGATATTCATGATAATGTACAGCAGATCAGTGGGAAAAGATCTGATATGAGCCCATCATTGTATTTGCTGAACCTTTGTCCCAGTAATATACTAGATCATATTATCAGTCTTTGTTGATGAGAATCATATCTGTTGAAGAAAATGTGTTCTTCTAAAGTGGTCAAGTCTTCAGGTGCCCACGGTGGATATGTGGTTGACTCAAATGGCAGCTGGTTATTCCTCTGGAACAAGTGACTCATGAGCTGAAGGGAAACAGGACTTGTTCTGGAAACGATGGAAACCTATGCATTCCTTTTTACAAGTTATATCATTTTGTAATTTGTTTTGTGTATTATTATTATTTCATTTTGGTTATGTTTTTAATTGTTTGTTTGTTTTTGCCCATTGCCCCGGGGGTAGGGGGGGTTGAGGGGTCTTTCCTTACCAGTAATTGTTTCTTTGTACTCCTCCTTTTTATCTTAATATATATAAAATTCTTAATAAAATAGAAATTAAAAAAATAAATAAACATGACACAAAGATATTTTTACTGATTTAATGTTGTGATTCTATTTTCTAAGCACAGAAAAACACAGATGCTTGATGTGGACATTATTCACAGTGTGGAGCTGCAGCACTAAACTACACAGTGGTAACAACACACTTTCCACTGGTTCCCAGTCCACCTCCCAGTAACAGGGTCCAGTCAGAGTCTCTACACACCAGCTGCTGCTGCTTCAACCTCTGGATCATCAGGACACACTTCATCCTCTCAGAACAAACACCGTCCTGATCAGCATCGCTTCCATCTGCAGAGAGAAGAAAAAAGAGCAGATGAGATCAATGAGTTTGATCAGCTGATCATCAGCATAAAGAGCAGCAGGACCTGATCAGCTGATCACTGTTGACATGAGACAACAAGCAGTCAGATCAGATCTGGTGGACTCTCTGATGGAGGAGGACCACTGTCTGTGCACATCTGGAAGGCTGTCAGCTGGAATCAGCTTCATGTCCTCAACACATCAACACAACAACAACAGTGGGCTTCACATCCACTCAAACACATGATGACAACCAGCTTGTGGCTCCTCTGATTGGCTGACTGCTGTCTCTGTGTTCCTGTCCAGTCCTGGAGTCTGTCTCCATTCTGCTTCACAGCTTCACTGAGAAGCTGCAGGTTTACAGGAGACACTGGATCTTTGCTCTGATACTGACTGTTTAGTAGAAAACTGACTGACTGGAACCTTCTACTGACCTCAGAGTCTTCAGGCTGCAGTCTGGACTCTTCACAAGATCCTCCAGATGTTTCACTGATGAATCCTTCAGGTTGTTTCCACTCAGGTCCAGATGTTCCAGATGTGAGGGGTTGGACTTCAGAGCTGAGACCAGAGAATCACAGCTGATCTCTGACAAACTGCAGAGCTTCAATCTGAATAAAGAATAAAAGCTGTAGATCAGATCATTGATGATCCATCAGATGTGTTCAGGTTCTGAATGTGCAGCTCAAACTTAGTCTCTTCTAACTGATCTGAGTTCAGAGGATCTTCTGGATCCACATGTGACTCTTCAGCTCTAATTACAAACATTCATTTCCTTCAACAACCAACAGGAACATTTTCTACACTTCCTGATACAAACACTCCACTTTGGTCTCAACAAACTGAATTTAGGACACAAACAGAAAATGTGGCCCAGAGCAGATTTACAGCTTCATGGATGGAAGTTCTGTTGGAACATAGATGAGCTTCAGTCGTCATTAAACACAGATCAGATCTACAACAGTAACAGACAGTCAGTGAACTGACCTCAGAGTCTTCAGGCTGCAGTCTGGACTCTCCAGAAAACCACACAGATGTTTCACTCCTGGATCCTTCAGGTCGTTGTAGCCCAGGTTCAGATGTTCCAGATGTGAGGGGTTGGACTTCAGAGCTGAGGCCAGAGAATCACAGCTGATCTCTGACAAACTGCAGCACCACAATCTGAATAAAGAATAAAAGATGTTCAGAAATGTATAAACACAACCCAGAACAGATGAGTTAAGGATGGAAGCCTTTTCTGACTTGATAAAACGACCCAACATGAGGGACGAACAATAAAAGCTTGTTATCAGTGAAACTACAGATGAAGAAGTTAAAAGGCAGCATTACATTAAAACCCAATAAGGCACCGGGGCCGGACGGTTTCCCATCGGAGGGGTACAAGGAAATGAAAGAGCATGTGATCCCTAGAATGAAGGCCACATAGAACCATGTGGTAAAAACAGGCTGAAGTCCCTCCTCGTGGAAAGAAGCAGTGATCTCTGATAGCAGAAGAGGGTAAAGATGAACTGGAGTGTGACGCTATCGGCCCATCAGTGGACTGAACCCAGACTATAAGGTCTCTACTGGGGATGCTCCCATCAGGTTTTCTGCTGCCCATCACCGACACCGCTCACATGGATTGGCTGTAAATGTTTGGATTTAGCTCTGATGAGTGCTACTGGCTCCATGATCTGGAAAAAAGGAACCATAAAATCACCTTCACTTAGACAAAAGCATGTTTTTACTTTTCCAAGACAAAACCACAGAAACCTTGCAGGACACTGCAGCAACTGTTCAGTCAAAGGACAAGTGAAAAGCCTTCAGATGACCTGCTGTCAGCAACACAGTCTTTACCAGACAGAGAACATTCAGGCTGTCAACAGGCTGAATAGAGCAGAAAAGCAAATCAATCAAATGCAGTCCGTCTCACAGCACTGCCTAAATCACATGATGTCAGTAAAAAGGACACATCCGTCTGACTGCTGCTGCTTTGGCTGTCTTCCCTTCATTCTCTGCCGTGAGCCTCCAGAACTCCCCTCCAGATGTCCTATGTGTTGTGTTGAAGCCTTTTAACTAGGCCTGGACCCCGACACCCCAACATTCGGTGCTTGTGGTTCGATCAGAAGAATCATCTTAGATGTGAACACTCGTGCACACCGCCACCCGGCCGCCGTCACCTGGCTGAGCATCTGCAGCAGCGCTTCAGGAGGGGAAAAGGAGCCGACAGAAAGGCATGGCGAGCGAGGACACTGCTGCTGTGCCGCCGCCAGCAGGACGTATCCATGCTGATGCCGTAGGACTCCGACGATGAACAGCCCCGCTCCAACCCGACCCCATAACTAGAATATTAAAAAGACCAAGTGCTGAGTTTGGAGTAGAAGCCAAGCAGGAACATAACATCTAATATCAAACTACGGAGGGACCAAGAACACATGAGATACCTGGGGGTCAACATAGCAAAGATCTGATACATCTATACGCTCTAAACTTAAACCAACTGAGTCAAAAGTTAAAGGAGGACATAACCAGATGGAGTCTGATACCAATACTAGGCTCTAAGTCAAGAACTGAGTCTGTAAAGATGAATATTTTACAGAGAAGGCTGTGTTTGTTTCACACTCTTCCAGCTGAAATACCTGACAGACAGTGGAATGAATGGGATCAATTATTATCACCATACATTTAGCATGGAAGAAACCCTGGGATCACATTTAAAACTCTTCAGCTGACAAAGAAGAGGGCTGGACTTGCTCTCCCCTGCCTTAAGGACGAGCATGAAGCAGCCCAGCTGAGGATCCTCTATTGTTGGTGCGACTCTGACCACCAAGCCAGAAGGAGAGAAACTGGAGAGAATGTGTCCGGGGCAGTTCCTATTCAGGCTCAGTTAGGAGATAAAGACTCATTAAAACCTTGGTGGAAACAGCTACTAACTGGATCAGTTTATCTCTGAAGCTCTGCTGAAATGTTCTCCCTAGAAGTGGCCTGTTGGAGGAGATCAAGATCCTTAAATGGTGCTCTCATGATTGTGACTTCACCCCAAACAAATGGGACGTCAGCTGTAAGGGATGGGCGCCTCGGGCCTCTAGTCAGACTCTACTTCCTCTGATCAGGTACACTGAAGGATTGTCAGACACTTTGGGGCTCCATGGCTTAAAAACAGAGATTGATCTTTAGATGTTTGCAGATCCACCATCACATAAACAGTTCCATGACAAAGAGTAGAGCTGCTTCTGAAAACCACCTGCTGAAAGTCTCTATTAGTGCATTTAAGAAGGACTCGGGGCTGAAAGCAACATCCAGACTTTCTGAGGGGCTCCAGGACATCTAAATAGTAGGCAGCACATACATCAAACACACATGGGAAAGGGAGAGGAAGAAGTTCATCCAGGAGAAGGTTGGACTGAATACTGTGAATTTAATGGAGGATCTCAGGCTCACCTCTCTGGAGGACATCTGGCTGGAAGAGTCTTTGCAGGTATTTATTAGTCCTGCTCAATCATCTCAGTGTTCAGGAGCCTCCAGCTGCTGGAGGAACTGTGGCTCTCAGGATGCTAACCACTATCAGGTGTTCTGGGACTGTCAAAAGGTTCACTCTTTCTGCCGGAACATTCATTCCACACTAGAAACTCTATTCCACACACAAAGAAGTTTCAACTGGGACCAACTTCTTCTGGACTCCTGTCTTCAACCACCACAAACATGACAACTAAGGAACTGTCTGGAAGTCTGAGTGCAGCAGCTGGAGCAGCAATCACAAAGAAAAGCCTTGAAGCAGACAGAACATCTATGAAGGACTGCTTTGATCCTATCTATGAAATCTATGCAGTGGAAAGAACTACTTTCTCTTTGAGGCTCCAGGACTGGAAATCTGAGGACATGAGGAAGAAATGGAAAATGTAGATTTCCCCTAACTGCTGACCTTTGTTACAAAAAAGAAGCTGATAGTAATTTTATAGAACCCCCCATGTTCTGTTCTAACTTATGTTGGAGGATGATGTGTGTTGATGTCGTATAAAAGAAGGAAGAACAAAAACACAGATCAGATCTACAACAGTAACAGACAGTCAGTGAACTGACCTCAGAGTCTTCAGGCTGCAGTCTGGACTCTCCACAAAACCACACAGATGTTTCACTCCTGGATCCTTCAGGTCGTTCACACTCAGGTCCAGATGTTCCAGATGTGAGGGGTTGGACTTCAGAGCTGAGGCCAGAGAATCACAGCTGATCTCTGACAAACCGCAGTGATCCAATCTGAATAAAGAATAAAAGAAGTGAGTTGAGGAGACAGAGTTCCTTGTTGAAACCATCCAGAGGTCCATCATGTGTTCAGAGCTGAAGAAGCTTCTCAATGTACAAGTTGATCAAATGGAAACTCCAAACAGCTGAAGCCAACAGGAAGCAGCTTCCAACAGTCCAACAGAACCAGAGAAGAAGAGCTCTCATTCATATTAATGACAACATGCTGCTGCTCCAGTAAAGACGGAGTGACTTCAGCTCTGAAACTCTGCAGCTCCACCAGCGGCTCCATCCATACAAACTGATGCTGAGCAACAAACACCAGGAAAAACACTCGGACATTTATTTCACTTCCTGCTCAGAGTCACAGAAACACACAGGAAGGAAACCAGGACAAGACGAGGCTCCAGACTCTAGAAGATCTTCATGTTCTGGAACCATGGACACATTTCAATCAGGACTCTACATTCACATCATCTCATTATTGATCATCTGTCATTGATAGTGGAAAGTGTCCATCAGTGTTCAGAGGACAAGGTGACGTCTTCACACTGTTTTCTAAACACAAACATCTTCACTTTCAAACCACACAAAGCAGAGAAAAGAAGAACATCAGCAGAACCTGAAGCAGAAGATGTTTGTCATCACTGCTTTAATAACAGCTCAAACAATCAGTCCACTATTTGATGAGTCCATGGACAAAAGATCCACAACATTTCTGTGATGGTTGGAGTCACTGACCCAGTACAACACCAAACTGGTTCCAGTCTGTCCACTGGGAACACTTTCTGTCTTGGTGATTACATGAATGGAGCTGGATGGATCATCTGTTCCACACCGACCAGAACCACTACAACTGTTTATGTCCTGAACTAAAGACAGAACAGCTCAACAGGAACCATCCACACATAGAAAACCTGAAAGGAACAGAAGACAAACATCTACCTGACAGTTAAAGACACCAGATGTGATGTTAAACTGGAAACTAGGAAACCAGTCATTTTCATCTCATGTTTAAATCATGAAGGAGCAACAGAACATCTGGAATGTTTTAATACATTTCAATGGATACCAAGACATTCCCTTCACACAGTTTCAAAGACATCAAACAATCCTTCCTGGAAATGATCCTGTTCAAATGTCCATCAGGTGGATTCAGACGTCAGCTGGGAGGCCCCAGGTGAGCTGCTATGGAATGACTCACATGTCATCTGTACATTACAGAGGATTCTGATTCCTGCTGTCCACACTGACTGTCCAGTGTTCTCTTCCTAACACAACTCCACTGTGAGGAATCCCTTCATGAGCTCAGCTCACTCTAACATCCAGCTTCAGCTTCTGACTGACACTAATCAGGTCCACATCACTGAGAACTAAACTCCCTCTGTGAGTTCCTGAGGCTCCACTGCAGCTCAGCACAAACACTGTGGAAACACAAACATCCTGACTGGATGTGTGGAAGTCAGACTGCTGAAGCCTCACATCACTTTCACATCAGCTTTACATTCAGACACACAGCAGGACTGTGGATTCTGTCCTCCATCTTGGAACCCTGCAGTCAGCTGATCAGGACATTTATTCACACTTCAACAATCTCAAACATCTTCACACTGTTTTCACTAAAATCCTCAAAACTCATCAACAAAAACTTCAAACTTCAGTGAAGGATTTAAAGTGAACATGTAGAAAAACCATCAGCAGTCAGTGAACTGACCTGAGAGTCTCCAGTTTACAGTTTGGACTCTTCAGTCCATCACAAAGAGGCTTCACTCCTGAATCCTGCAGGTCGTTTCCACTCAGGTCCAGTTCAGTCAGATGGGAGGGGTTGGACTTCAGAGCTGAGGCCACGACTTCACAGTGACTCTCTGAGAGCCAACAGTCAGAAAGTCTGTAATGAAACATAAAAGATAAAACATGTTATGATGAAAGACACTTTATATTTCCTTCATGCATTTGATAGCAGAACATCTGGACTGGTCCTGTTGGACATTTAGTTCTTCACATCAGTGGTTCAGCTGATCTTCTCTGACTGTTGGACATGAAGCTGAATTCTCATCAGCCTCTACTCAACACTTTGAACCTTTGTCTGCTTTCATCTGCACATGGAGGACAGAAGATGGAGTTACATTCAGGCTTCCACACTGTCCACAGTCTGTCAGTGTGATCTGATCCCACGTCTGACTCCACAAAGTTCTCAGGAGAACATCTGGACCAGAAGAACATGTTCTGTCCACTGTTTTTACTGAGACTCAGGATGTTGTGACTGAGTTGAGCTCAGTGAACAGTTCCAGTAGAAAGATGATGATGTCTCTGCTGTGGACCTGCTGCTGTCAGCTTCACCTCCATCCCTGAACATCTCCAGTCTGCTGTCAAACGCTACACAATGAAACTGATCCTGGACAACATCACACCTGGACACCAGTAAAGATCAACACCAGGACATATTGTGATGTGATGACAGACGACTGGGTCAACTTTGGTCCTCAACGTTCTTTGATGAACTTGTGAAAAACTTGTTGTTGTCCTTGTAATTAGTTCAACATGACGTCACTCAAACATGTTCTCAGGGTTTGTAGCATTAAAAACACAACTGTGACTCTGAGTGGATCAGATCTGTGGAAACAGTCTGACTTGTACCGTTCTGCTCTGATAGATTCACACCTCTGAGCATTTCCTCATACGAGTCTTCTCTGCAGCAACCAGACAGAGAACAGCTCAGTTTCTTTCTCTGAGTGACTGAACATCAGGACAGATGTAAAGTCTGGACTCTGGAACACCACTTCCCTCTTTAGAAAGAACAGCTGAGTTCAGAACCAATCAGATGCTCCATGACTCACTTCAACTCACTCTGCAGCGTCAGTCTTTGTAGGATCACTAGTTTACGGAGCCTCATGTCCAAGTTAAGCAGCTTCAGATACAAACTGTTGGACAAGTGACTGAATCACTTCACTGAGCTCAGGATTATTCTCCAGCTGAGAAACCAAACCACTGTTCCAGCATCAACATCATCTCCTCATTGTCACGTGTGGCCACAGCAGCTGCTTCAGCTCAACTTACAAACTCACTTTAAATCATCACATTCATTTTTCTATCAGCACGTTTCAAAAACAACTTGAAGTCATCTAAACCAGAGAAACTGAAGCTACAGACACTTCAAAAGAATAAATACAGTGGAAACAAAGAACAACTTTAAATAATGAAATAAAGACAAAGAACTGATTAAAAACCAATGAATAACAGAGACAGCAATAATCCATGAAAGCAGTTCTCCCAGACTTCAGACATGTTGATCTGATTTTAAACTCTAAACAGTGAAATCATCTGGTTCAAGCTGTTTGTCTGATTACAAGACTGATTTCAGAACCTCCTCATGTGATCAGAACTTTACTGCTTCACTGAAAACGGTCAAATGCTTCCACATCAGAACCTCTACAGTTCTTCATGTGTCTCAGCAGATCTGCATGTTTCCTCCATCAGCCAGAGGAAGAACCAGAAGAAACATCTGTCAGATGGAACCATGATGAGAATGAAACAGAAGAACTGTGTTCATTCATTTAACAGCTTTAAACACAGGAAATGAAACATCTGCATGTTCACAGCGTTTGAAGCAGCTCAAGAACATCTGAGACTGAACTCAGCTGACATGAGATGTTTGAAATAAACCAGTGGAGCTCTGAGAATAATGAGATGTTCTGGTGAGAACATCTGAAGAACTGAACCACTGATCTACTGACTGATCATGTTCATCACATCTGGACTCACTCAGCCTTTCTGCAGTTCCTCACAGCTGGAATCAGTCTCTGTTTTCCCTCATCTGATGTGTTGTAACTGTAGAGGTTCAACTCATCCAGAACCTCCTCTGACATCTGCAGCATGTAGGCCAGAGCTGAGCAGTGGATCCCAGAGAGTCTCTTCCCTGATCTGTTCTCTGACTGCAGGAACTCTTGGATCTCCTGATGGACTGAGAGATCCTTCATCTCCATCAGACAGTGGAAGATGTTGATGCTTCTGTCTGGAGACATTTCATCACTGTTCATCTCCTTCAGGTTGTTGATGACCCTCTGGATCATTTCTGGACGGTTCTCTGTCCGACCCAGCAGACCTCCTAAGAGTCTCTGGATCATTTCTGGACGGTTCTCTGTCCGACCCAGCAGACCTCCTAAGAGTCTCTGGATCATTTCTGGACGGTTCTCTGTCCGACCCAGCAGACCTCCTAAGAGTCTCTGGATCATTCCTGGACGGTTCTCTGTCCGACCCAGCAGACCTCCTAAGAGTCTCTGTTTGGACTCCAGACAGAGGCCATGAAGGAAGCGAACAAACAGGTCCAGGTGACCATTTTTACTTCTGAGGGATTTCTCCATGACTCTGTACAGGAACACATCCAGAGTGTCTCTGTTCTCGTCTCTCCAGCCTTTTCCCAGGAAGTCCTCCAGAACCTTCTCCTTCCTGTTGGTGTAACAGTGGAACATGTAGACTGCAGCCAGAAACTCCTGAACGCTCAGATGGACGAAGCAGAACACCTTGTCCTGGTACAGTCCTCTCTCCTCTTTAAAGATCTGTGTGAACACTCCTGAGTACACTGAGGCTGCTCTCATGTCGATGCCACACTCTGTCAGGTCGGACTCATAGAAGATCAGGTTTCCTTTCTGCAGCTGCTCAAAAGCCAGTTTTCCCAGAGACTCAATCATCCTCCTGCTGTCTGGACTCCAGTGTGGATCTGTCTCAGCTCCTCCTTCATACTTGACCTTCTTGACTTTGGCCTGAACCACCAGGTAGTGGATGTACATCTCAGTCAGGGTGCTGGGCAGCTCTCCTCCCTCTCTGCTTCCCAGCATCTTCTCCAGAACTGTAGCAGTGATCCAGCAGAACACTGGGATGTGGCACATGATGTGGAGGCTTCGTGATGTCTTCACGTGGGAGATGATGCTGCTGGCCTGCTGCTCATCTCTGGACCTCTTCCTGAAGTACTCCTCCTTCTGTGGGTCGTTGAACCCTCTGACCTCCGTCAGCATGTCCACACAGTCAGGAGGGATCTGATTGGCTGCTGCAGGTCGTGTGGTTATCCAGAGGCGAGCAGAGGGAAGCAGCTTCCCCCTGATCAGGTTTGTCAGCAGCACATCCACTGAGGTGGACTTTGTCACATCAGTCAGGACCTCATTGTTGTTGAAGTCCAGAGGAAGGCGACACTCATCCAGACCATCAAAGATGAACACAACCTGGAAGAATTCAAAGCTGCAGATTCCTGCTTCTTTGGTTTCACTGAAGAAGTGATGAATAAGTTCCACCAAGCTGAACTTTCTCTCTTTCAGCACATTCAGCTCTCTGAAGGTCAGTGGGAACATGAAGTGGATGTCCTGGTTGGTTTTGTCTTCAGCCCAGTCCAGAGTGAACTTCTGTGTTAACACTGTCTTCCCGATGCCAGCCACTCCCTTTGTCATCACTCTTCTGATTGGTCCATCTCTTCCAGGTGAGCCTTTAAAGATGTCTTCTGGTCTGATGCTTGTTTCTGCTCTGTCTGCTTTCCTGGAAGCTGCTTCAATCTGTCTGACCTCATGTTCTTCATTGACCTCTGCAGTCCCTCCCTCTGTGATGTACAGCTCTGTGTAGATGTCATTCAGGAGGGTCGGCTGTCCTGCTTTAGCGATGCCCTCAAACACACTCTGGAACTTCTTCTTCAGGCCACCTTTAAGTTTACGTCCACAAACTGCATCAGCAAGTTCTGAATGAAAACACAAGAAAGAAACAGTGAAGTAGAAGTAACCTGGATATTAAAGCAGCAAAGGACCAATGAAGTGAACATGACAGTTTGTCCCCTAAAGAATGAGTCTGAATCTATCTGGAGACTTTAGTAAATGTTCTGTTGATCAGCAGCTTCAGTCTCGACACAAATCCTCTTACTGCTCTGCAGACAGTCAGCCAGCTTCTCCTGCTTCATCCTCCTCAGGAACAACACTGTGATCTGCTGGAACATCTCTCTGCTGCTCCTCTGCTCTTCATCCTCACCCTCCTCATCCTCCCTTTGACTCCCTGAGCATTCTGGGTAATCTGGACTCACAAGCTTCTGCATCTTCTTCAGCTCCTTCTTCACAAAAGTCACCATGTTGTCCTCCAGCAGCTGGAACACACAAATGTGACAATGAGCCATCAGAGTGAAACCATGGAGCCAAACATCACATCCATGTTGGACACACTGACAGTCTACTGGTCTACAAAGAGCAGCATGGAGACGCCTGAACACAACACATGGACCAGACCTTGTTGTTCATGTACGCACCATGAATATGGAGTCCAGGTGATGCTGCTGGACAGACGGAGCTGTGGGAACCTCTGAGCTCTGCTGCTCCACTCTGTGGATCAACATCAACACTTAGATGTCAGTATGTCTGTCCACACAGAGACAAACAGCAGCTACGACACCATCAACGTCTTCAGGAGACTCTGAACATGGAACAAGTCATCTCCACAGTTAAACCTCATCATGTCTCCCCCTCGCTGTGACGTGGACGTTCACAACAGACACAAACACTTTGGCTTTCAGAGCAGGTCGGACAACACGTCGTACAAACCAGTTCTTTTCTACAGTCACTGACTCTTTCTGTCAGTTACAGCTTACATCTGATCAGCAGACGGACGGACGCCTTTAAAGTCAAACCAGTGATCCTCGGACTGGTCGCTGTTGAAGGACAGACAGCTGGGTTCAGGACAGTCTGGTCTCTGCTGCTGGATCCTGAAACAAAACCAGAACAAATAAAAACTGAAGGAAAAAATCTTCAAGCTGTTAATAAACACAAAAACCAGCTTTGAGTCTGAAACGTCTTTCTGTCAGTTTGACTGTCTCACCTTCCATCTGAAGACCGTCTGAAAACATAAGGAAGACCCTTTGACTGGTCACTCTTCATGGACACACAGCTGGATCCAGGTCCAGGTCCAGGCTCAGGTCCAGATCCAGGTCCAGGTCCAGGTCCAGCAGAGTGTGGATGCTGCTGCTCTGGGCTTCAACACACACACAGCTGTGAGTGTGAATAATGACAGCAGTGATGTTGAGCTGAGCTCTGACACTTAGAGATGCTCATCTCACCTCTGAGCTTTGCTCTGGTTCTCATGGTCCCCACTCAGAGACCTTTTAGAGGGAGGGACTCCCTCCTCTCTGTCCTCACACTGATGCATAGCAGACAAACACAACAACCTGCTGGGAGAGTCACACATTAGTCCTCCTCCTTCCTCTCAGTCACATGACAAACACACACAGCTGTGATTGGAGGAAACCTGTCCAGCTGTGGGACAGCTGCTTCACCTCAACACTCAGTCTAAACTACTAGAAGCTCTTCAACATCTGACATGTTCCTCTTTGTCCAAGTCCTCTATATCCAGTCAGAGGCTGCAGTGGCAGCTGCTCCAACCATCCACAGTCAACCATGTTACCTTGATGCTGCTCACTTCACGTCCACATTTTCTACAAAGTGCTCTACAATAGTTTCTCACACACACTAATGTGTTGAAGTGTAACTGTGCACGTGGCACAACAGCAGTAGCTTTATTAATGATTCATATCTTCTATTTATTCCCGACACAGACACTAGACCTCACAGTACATCAGTCTGTTCTTTGTTCTGTCCATCACTCAGGTGAGCCGTCACACAGTCACATGTTCTATAGTTGGATCATTGATGTCACAGTGAACATCCTCAGGTTGAGTCCTGATCCACCAGGTCTTTATTTTACCATCAGGAAACGTCTGATTTGATCACTAAAGTCAAAAACACGTTGGCTGTAAAGACTTTTAGTTGTTGTTTGAGTCACAGTCAGTAGCATCTGAAGCAGTCATTACTGTGTGGTTATTGTGTGCATGTTTCCCCTAATTATAGCGGACAGTTCCTCTGTTATCAGTGAGGTAATTAACACAATAAGGCCATAAAAATAACAGTTACAGTCTGAAAACACTATTATTGGACCTGAAGATGTTCAGAGCCAATTAAAACGAAGCAGCTCAGCTGAAGGATCCAGCAGCAGCCTCATGTGTAAAGTATAGCAGCTGTAGATGAGAAGGATGCTGACGCTGTCTGTCCTCCTTAGTGAGAACCACAGATCCCTCAATGTTAATAATGTCCCTGTAATAAAATAACACCTCTATAGATCACACTAACACGCTGACTTTAACTCAAAGTGTCTTGATCTGCTAACAGTCAAGTTCTCACACATTCCGCTTTTATACTGATGGGATAACCTAACTTCCGGTCCGCCCCTCCATTGTTCTGAGTTTTGAGCTTGACGAGGCCGTTTGGACCTGAAGGCCTGATGTCGGTGAAAGTGGCTTTCAGACAGCATGAGGGCTTCAGCTAAACTGTCCAGCTCGGTGTTCATCATCCAGTTGGAGGAGCGGGACTTCAGTGTCTGCAGTGTGGAGCTGCTCCACTTTGACTGAATCTCTTTCCTCCACCTTCAGAGTCTTTACCCGCTGACCAGCTGTTGTGTTCACGGAGCTGCTGCCGCATGAGTCCAGTCAAAGCTGTGGAGCCTCATTTCTGCTGCTGGAGCTCAACTAACAGCTGGAAGCAGAGTTTAAAGCGTCTTTTACTCACCTCCGGACGGAGAAAAGAAGCTGCGACACGACGACGGTGAAAGTGAAACTAAACTGAGACCAGGACGGGCCGTGACGTCACTGTTGTCAGGGCAACCAGTGGGCGTCCTGCAGACCCGGAGGCTGCTCTTCTAGGACCGTGGAGAGCCAAAGGAAGGAGCAGCAGGATCTCCATGGAGGAGTTGTGATGGTGAATCGTTGTGTTGCTGACCCTTATAAATGTCTCTGATGTCTTCATTTGGCAGCGGAGCTGTTGTTGAGCTGCTGAACTGAGAAAGCAGCGACGTCTAACTCATTAAAACGGTTTCATCTGATGACAGCTGGTTGGCTGATTTGTTTCACTGAGTCATAGGGAGATTCTGGCGGCTCCACATGAAGAAAATTAACTACAGCCAGCAGATTAATTCATCTTTCATCAGGTGATAGAAGCTTGTTGAAATGATGTCTGTGTGTCACTACGTCAGGTAGAGATAAGCTCCAGAGTGAACGTTTGTTTTACAGTTTTAATGATGAGAATAACAACAATGCCAGGTCATATATATAAATAAAAATAAAAAAGAACTAGAACAAGAGTAGTGTTTTACATTTTCACTCAACACAGCAGGGGGATGACCAAGTCAGAAGTCAGACGGGTCACGGAGCCAAAACCAACAGGAAGTACAGCAATAAGTTTTCCACGGGTGTATTTTAATTTTAATTTCCATTTACAAACACATCTAATTAAATCAGATAACAGATAATGGATGATGAATTAGGGCCGTTTTCAGTTTTTCATTTTGTATTATCACTGAAAAAAAGGGAAACGGTTTATTTTTCCTTTTTTTATTTTGAAATCTCAAAATCAGAAAACGAATGGCCGCGACGGACCGAAGTCCATAGTAATAATCTGATCCCAGTACGTTCCATGAAACAACGTAATAACCACATAAAGACAACCTAAGAAGATTGTTTTCAGGTTTGCTTTGGCGCCATCTACTGAACCAGATGCTCGGACCTCCAGATGGAGCACAAACAACCAACGAGTCAGAGAAAAGTCAGCAGCTCATCTGTGAAGAAATGAGCAGGGAGCCGGTGGAGACCCTTTGAACCCAGAGGAACATTTACTTCTGGTAGGAAGACGCGCTGCTGCATTCAGGATCATGAGGAGTTGGTTTAAAGACTTCTTTGGGAGGCCTGAGAACAGCGTTACAATCATCCTGTCTGCTGGAAATAACAGCAGCAGTCAGAGTTCCAGGGTCTTCCTCCGACAGGAACGTTTCTGGTGATGTTTGTCAGCTGAACCAGAGGACAGATCTCAGTCACTGATGACACAGAGCCTCTTTGTTTCATTGTTTGGCTTCAGCTCTCAGGTCCTGCTTCCATTTTCACCAACGATGAGCAGTTCTGTTGCTGCTGAGTCCTTTGGTCCTTCAAAATAAAACAATTTAATAGCATGTAAAGTTACAAATGCCAGATGTAGACAATACTTCCTGTTACACAGTTCAAAATAAAAGTTGTGACTGTAGTTACGTACTGTGTCCACTAGAGGGAGAGTAAACACATGATTCTACAGGGCGGTGATAAAACTGTTCCTGCAGTGTCTCTAAATAAGTTTGTGACAAAACATGACAGAATAAATACACAATATAATAAATTAACATGATAAATACATTATAAAACAAAAGAACAAACAATAAAAATACATAGAAACACAAATTAAAAGTAGAAAATCTGTCAAACATCTGACTTTATTTAAATACAGATTTTCAGTTGACTGAGACAAAACCAAGACTGTAGTATTTATTAAATGTCACAAGACCACTTTAAATATTTTAAATGTCCTTTTTATTAATGCACATCCATACATCTGTTAACATTATAAATAATAATACACTAAAATACTAACAGGAATGAAAGCAGGATGATGGTCAAACAGTTGTACGTCTGTAAAAATGGAGTTAAAGAGACATATTGTGGAATTTGTTCAACACACTGACAAATATAAAGGTGGACATAACAGCAGAGTAAGACTTCAGATATTTACTGTCAGCATTAAAAGAAGGAAACCATGAAGAAGCTCCAGAGAGTCTCTGTGTGTCAGCGCTTCTATAGAAAACACAGCAGGACAGAAAAAGTCCAAACAGCACATCTGGAAGAGACACGAGCAGTTAGTCTCCAGAGCTGATGGAGGCTGTTTGTTAGTACAGGTGAGTTCTAGTTAGTACAGGTGAACCAGTGTTCTACTACCTACTGATACAGCAGGAAGGTCCACAGCGCTACGCTGCACTGACAACATAAATACAACCAACAAGACATGAAACTAAATAAACAACAAATAAAAACATCCTGATCCAATAAACAAACATGTCCAGGGTTCTGGGTTGTGTTTATTGGTTATGATTTCTTGGGTCATTTACTTGAATTTCTTTGTTCTTCCGTTAAGGTTTTTCACCTGTAATGACACTGGGAAACATTCAAATAAAAGAGGGAAAAGAAATACACCTGAATCCTGGTCATTTGAGTGAATTCCGGTGTAGCTTCCTGATGCGAGCTGCCCTTTCTAGTGAGGGCCGCAGCCTTCACCTCACAACAGTGAGAATCACTTGCCATATACGGACCAGATATTGAGGCAAACCTCTACTGAGTAATTTCATAAATAGCTTAGAATGATTTACTCTATCAAATGCTTTTGTGGCATCAATAAAGCACAGAAAAACAGAGGTACTCAGGCCAAGATATTTTCCAGCTATTTCTTTTAGAGCATAAATGCACATATCTGTTCCATGCTTGTTCTTAAAGCCAAATTGATTATCACTTGTTAAGACAAACATTTCCAGTCTACTGTACAGAATAATCTCTAACACTTTGGAGAGAATACTGGCGAGAGCAATTGGCTTTAATGACAGGAACTAAAACAACAGAGATCATACAATCAGGTAAAACTCCATGAATCAGAAACCCAGTGAAACACATTGATAGTAGAGGACATAACCTACAGCTTGCATATTTCAGATGTTCTGCTGTTATACTGTCGAGCCCACAGGCTTTGTTATTTTCGAGCATCCATATTGCACTATATATTTCACTAGTAGGGACTACCATGCCTTCAGTCATATCAACATTGTCAATGACAGTATTGTCACTTTTAACACAGTTGAATAGGTCACCATAATGTTGGCGCCATAATTCCACAATATTCTTTGATCCACACACACCTTCTATATTAGAAGCCAGAGGAGCTTTAGCATTATTCATGACTTTGACCTCATTCCAGAATTCATAATAATCATTACTCTGAAGTCTTCTGGCCAGGGAATTAGCTCTCATTGTGTTTTCATTTCTTTTAATGTAACGAAGAGTATTTTTAAATTTGGCATTAGTGGCTCTTCTAAGCTCAGATAAGAACCCCTGTCTCGGCTTTCCTGCTTCATTCCATAGTTTGAATGCTTCTCTGGCTTCAGCATGTTTCTCTGCCACAAATTCATTCCATCCAGGTTTAACATGTTGACTGTTGGTTTTTCGTTTCTGAAAACACACATTACTGTCCTTCAGAACATGCATGACTCTCTCATACAGTGTGCAGAGTTCACTATAATGTTGCTCCTTTTTACAGTTAGGATCAATGCATGTGACTGCCTCCCTTGGTAGTTGTTTCCTCTGCAGCAACACATCTGTCATTTTTGAGTATTTATTAATGTCATATTCAGTAACTCTGTGCCAATCAGTTCTGTGTGTACGCCTGTCCACTGCTTTTTCTACACCCACTGGTACATAGTCAACATTTACAGAAATACCTAAAGGTATATGATCAGACACAGCATGAGTATACAAAATCTCAGTATGACTAAAGGACGCATGGGCATCTGCCGTGCAAAGACAGTGATCCAGCCAAGAGGTGGAATGCCAAGCTTCACTAATAAAGGTAAAGCTGCTATTTGGGAGGAGCACTTTGCTTGATAAAATTATACCACTGTCTTCACAAAACTCTGTTTTCCAAAAACAGAAGAATTGTCTGATAAGTCAGCATTGAAATCTCCAATCACAGAGACACAAGTAGAGTCACTATCTTCAAAGAAGGATTTCAAAAATGCTAGTTTGCTTAAATATTCGTCTTCTAGTTGATATGACTCATATGGCATGTAAACATTTAAGATTGAACATTTCTTATCATTAAAATTAACTTCCACCCCAATAGCCCAGTCAACATTAAGTCTTAAAACTTTAACCACTGGATCATTTATATTTATATATATGGACATACTTATAAATGTTGAGACCTGCAGTGATAAAGTGCTCTGAGTTATTTGGTCCTAAAGGTTTATGAGGTCGTCTCCTTTCTCCTGCTGCTGTTACGTGTAGAGCAGAACTAGTCAGAACACAGAGGGATGTACATTCTACACCGGGATTTAAAACCATGTCAGCGTCTGAAGCTGTTCATGTTTACGGTGGACAGACCTGCTGGGACTGGACAGATGTTCTCCACCTGGACAGTTTCCACAGGATGAATTAACAGCCCTGAACTCCAATGATCAGAATGATCCTCTGACATCCAGACAGAGAGGAAGAACTGAAGCACACAGAAGCAGGAAGGACGAAAGCAGCAACAATAAATCCAACCTGAACCAGTGAAGCATCAAACATTTGTAGTGCAGAATCAAATCCAAGCAGACTCCACATTAAAGGCTGTGGAAACCTCCAAAGAAGCTCACATTAACCTCTGAGGAAGCAGCTGCTCCTGAACATCCAACACATCCTCAGCAGTCATCAGACAGACGGAGGCCTCCAGTCGTCTCTGGACCCCCACAGGACAGAAGCAGCTCCTCCACCCTCAGCTGACTCTTCATCACTTCCTGTCCAGTCAGAGGCCGACAGAGGACCACCAGGTGACCCGCTGACAGGTGATGTCCATCATCATCTGGCCTTTGGTCTGAGGCTCTTTGTGTGGAACTGATCCCTTAAAACTGACCCAGAGACCAGAAACACATCCTGGATTTATTCACATCAACAGGACAGTTAAGGACCCTGGAAATAACTTAGAGGGACATTTTCAGGGTTTCTGCTTTATTTCACTTTAAATTCACTTTAAACTGAGCAAAAAGAAAAACCATTCATTTATGGAATCCAGCAACCATCATTTAGATCAAAGTGGACGAATTTAATGGTGTTGAACAGGAAAAGAATCAGCTGTGATGGAACCATGAAGGAACAATGTCAAGAAGAAAAGACTAAAATGAGCAACTAGACTTTTACTTTCCAAGATAATGATGTGAAACTGGGACTTGGCTTTTGGTGTTTTTATTAAATCTGTCTTTAACTGTTAGCATGCAATCATAAAACATACATGATCAGTCCCTCCAGGATTTCGCGGGCGTTTTTCCAGATTGTTGCTCCTAAAATGCCTGAATTCGCGGCAGCTTTTCTAAAAAGTTGCGATGAAAGTTGCGATGTTTTAAGCGTATTTGTGTCGATGAAATTGCGGGAGACAGTAAAAAATTGCTTAAGAGTTGCATTTTTTCTTTGTTTTGTATAAAACATTAAAAATGTTAAAAGCTTAAAAAGTTAATTTCACATCCTGGCACACACTTATTCACACACACGCTCACAGCTTAATGAATCTAACTGACCTTCATTGTTTCAGTGCTGCCACAGATCTGGATCAGCAGCTTCATCACGGTGGTTTGTCTGGTCTGTGGTCCGCTGGTTTCACCCATTCTCCTGATATGTTTACGGTAGAAAAGTGTTTGTCAGTGGATGGTTTTGGTTTGTGTTCCACCTCAATATTCCACGGGGTGAAAACAGTTTAGCTCCGCTTTGGTGAAGAACATCAGGGAATTGTTTTTGGTCTTTAGCAGTATTTTTTGTTGGTAAGTGAGAGATATTACGGTCGCACATGTCTGCATCTTCAAACTATATACAAGAAAGTGAATTCGGTGATGAACGTGCATTACGTTTGCACTGGGGACTGCTATGATGAGAAGCCCCTGACTGTAGTGTGCAGTTCGGGAGCTCAGCGTTCAACTTTACTTCATTTTGCAACAGTCTGATGACAGTCTAACCCTCATCCTGCAGCGTATCTAATGCAATTCAGAGTGGAACCAAATACAGGTTTGCGACTATGCTAGGAGCAGAAGACGGAGCTTGTTTTTACTGTCCCCGGCGGTGTCAAATGTTAGATTCAGCCAATAGCATGCCGACGTTAAGCGTTGAGCTCCCGCCCCGAACTGTGGATTCAGCCAATAGCATGACGACTTTGAGCAACGCTGAGCTCCCGCCCTGAACTGCACGCTAGAGTCGGGGGTACCTGACTATGATTGGTGGAACTCACGGGAGGCGGGCCAAAATTGCGGAAAAGTCGCGGTGACTGGACAAAATTGCAAGGTCGCGCAGAATTTGCGGAGTTTGGTTGAATTTGCGTTAATTGTTGCGATTGCAACATCGCGAATTCCTGGAGGGACCGGCTTTTATTGTCTCCTGAAGTTTCATTCAGGTTCTCACCATCATTAATTAATTAATTCCCACCAACACAGAGCTGGGCTCGCGCTCTGGCTTCCTCACAGAGCTAAGCTAACTAGCTAGCAGGCTAACGGACAACTTTTTAGTTCCATGGAGGAGTGAACACGGAGCTGTGGAGCCGCACTTCTGCTGCTGGAACTAAACCAACAGCAGAAAACACTTGAAACAGTCTTTTACTCACCTTCAGATGCTGCGGCACGACGACTCACCAAGCAAAACTCAACTAGCCTGGAGAACAGGTAGGAGCGTGACGTCACTGTTGTCAGGGCAACGAAGCAGGAAACAGACGACTCCCTGATTGGTCAGTTTTTTAGTGAGTTTCAGTAAAATTGAACTTTTGTAACATTTTCCAGAACTCCTCCAAAGCTTCAGCTCCCAACGTCGTTTAATTCTAGAAATAAGAACCGTTGACTAAAATATCCAGAAGGAAGAATCAAGAAGAAGCAAACTCAGAACTGATGACTCCATTTAAACACTAAATGTCCTGAGAAGCTGTTTTACAGGAGCTACAGTCACACAGTCAATCTACACTCGGTTTCTACTACTTGACAAGTCGCCTCAGTCATTCAGTCTCCTGTGTTGGCGCAGCCATGCCTTCTGTAAGAGCTGGAGTAGCCGGTAAAACGAAGGAAGAATTTCACACTCAGCCGACATTACTCTTGGCCTGCAAGCTACAATTCTGTGATTGAGCTGCAACCATTTATTACAAATTGCGCACCGGTGTGTAGCCCCGCCCACACCCAAATGTAGGTCAAGTGAGGACAAAATGATCAACATCGCAACACCCCCACTTGTTCCTCAGTTGACAATAGTACATCACAGTGCATCAAGTCCATATACAATACAAATTTCATTTACAATACCACATCTTCATACACCAAATAGAAAAGGTACAAATTTATGCATTCTTAAATTAGTTACAGGTTTTGTAAAAATGTCTGCCACCATTCTATCTGTAGGACAATACTGAAGAGTTATTTTGCCATCACCAACAACAGATCTGACAAAATGGTACCGAATGTCAATGTGCTTGCAACGTTGGCGACATACCGGGTTCTTTGAAAGGGCAATAGCACCTTGGTTGTCTTCAAAAACAGTAACAGGGGTATAGTCCGTCTCATTGTCCATTCCTGCCAACAAATGTACAAGATATAGAGACTCCTGTGCTGTAGCTGACAAAGCCATGTATTCAGCTTCACATGTGGATAAAGCTACTGTGGGCTGTTTCTTTGATTTCCAGGAAACAACAGGCCCACTCTCACACAAAGCAAAACAGTAACCAGTCACACTGCGCCGGTCGTTCTGGTCAGCTGCCCAGTCTGCATCACAAAAAGCCAAAAGTGCAAGATTTCCTTGTTTCCTGTAACACAATTCCTGGTTCACAGTGCCTTTTAAATATCTTAACACATGCTTAGCTGCAACCCAATGTTGTTGTTTCGGTTTAGAAAGGTACTGTGACAGTTTACTAACAACAAAACTCAAATCTGGTCGAGTTGATGTCATTAGATAAATTAAACTGCCAACCACTTCACGATACTTCTTTGAATCAGTAGATTCACCCCCGCTGTCAAATTTCATTTTTGTTTCACATGGTGTCACTCTTGGTTTGCAGTGAGTCATTTCAAATCTTTCCAGAATCTTGGTTATGTATCTCTTTTGATTCATTTTTACTTCCCCTTTTGTTTGGGCAAAGTCAATGCCAAGGAAATGCCTCAGTTTCCCAAGATCTTTAATTTTGAATTTTGCACCCAACATTTCCTTCACACTTTTCAGTATTTGACTATGACTCGCTGCAAGAATGATGTCATCAACCCAAACGATCAATATGATGCGTTCACCTTCTGTATGCTTACTGTAAACACAATAGTCTGCTGCATTCTGGACAAAACCATTTTCAATCAGGAAATCATGGAGCATCTTATTCCAGTTTCGCCCTGACTGCTTCAGACCATATAGCGACTTGTTGAGCTTACACACCAATTTCTCTCCCGTTTTTGACTTCTTCTCAAACCCTTCAGGCTGCTCCATATAAATTTCACAATCTATCGGAGCATGTAAATATGCAGTTTTAACATTCATCTGATGTAGCTCTAGATCGTACTGAGCTGCAAGCTGCATTAGTACACGTATAGAAGTCATATCAGCCGTAGGTGAGAAAGTTTCATTGTAATCAATACCAGCCATTTGACTGTAACCTTTTGCCACATATCTTGCTTTGTAAATTGTCTCAACTGGATTTTCTTTGACTGCGTAGACCCATCTGCCCCCCACTGCATGCTTGCCCTCAGGTAAGGGTGTTAATATGAAGGTGTCATTCTCTATCAGAGAGTCCATCTCCTCCTTCATAGCTTTAGCCCACTGCTCTGATTT
>JAMOIN010001708.1:0-34913 GCA_024666655.1 Dascyllus trimaculatus | reverse complement strand
ATGCTCTAAAACAGCTTTTAGCGGGCTGAAAATGCCACTTTTGCAACTCACTGTATGGAGTCAATTCCTTCATCCAACGTGACTGGAAAAAGCTTTTGCCTTCATATCTATCATATTTGAACAGCATCTGACAGTGAAACATGTTTGTAAACATTGATTTTCAAAAAGTGCACTGTTGCTATTTCTAATGCTCTAAAACAGCTTTTCGCGGGTTAAAAATGCCTCTTTTGCCACTCACTGTATTGAGTCAATTCCTTGATACAACGTGACTGGAAACAGCCTTTGACTTCATATTTATCATATTTGAACAGCATCTGACAGTGAAACATGTTTGTAAACATTGATTTTAAAACAGTGCACTGTTGCTATTTCTAATGCTCTAAAACAGCTTTTCGCGGGCTGAAAATGCCACTTTTGCAACTCACTGTATTGAGTCAATTCCTTGATACAACGTGACTGGAAACAGCTTTTGCCTTCATATTTATCATATTTGAACAGCATCTGACAGTGAAACATGTTTGTAAACATTGATTTTAAAAAAGTGCACTGTTGCTATTTCTAATGCTCTAAAACAGCTTTTCGCGGGCTGAAAATGACCATTTTGCCACTCACTGTATTGAGTCAATTCCTTGATACAACGTGACTGGAAACAGCCTTTGCCTTCATATTTATCATATTTGAACAGCATCTGACAGTGAAACATGTTATTTAACATTGATTTTAAAACAGTGCACTGTTGCTATTTCTAATGCTCTAAAATAGCTTTTCGCAGGCTGAAAATGCCACTTTTGCAACTCACTGTATTGAGTCAATTCCTTGATACAACGTGACTGGAAACAGCTTTTGCCTTCATATTTATCATATTTGAACAGCATCTGACAGTGAAACATGTTATTAAACATTGATTTTCAAAAAGTGCACTGTTGCTCTTTCTAATGCTCTAAAACAGCTTTTCGCAGGCTGAAAATGCCACTTTTGCAACTCACTGTATTGAGTCAATTCCTTGATACAACGTGACTTGAAACAGCCTTTGACTTCATATTTATCATATTTGAACAGCATCTGACAGTGAAACATGTTATTAAACATTGATTTTCAAAAAGTGCACTGTTGCTATTTCGAATGCTCTAAAACAGCTTTTCGCAGGCTGAAAATGCCACTTTTGCAACTCACTGTATTGAGTCAATTCCTTGATACAACGTGACTGGAAACAGCTTTTGCCTTCATATTTATCATATTTGAACAGCGTCTGACAGTGAAACATGTTTGTAAACATTGATTTTCAAAAAGTGCACTGTTGCTATTTCTAATGCTCTAAAACAGCTTTTCGCGGGCTGAAAATGCCACTTTTGCCACTCACTGTATTGAGTCAATTCCGTGATACAACGTGACTGGAAACAGTTATTGCCTTCATATTTATCATATCTGAACAGCATCTGACAATGAAACATGTTGGTAAACATTGATTCTCAAAAAGTGCACTGTTGCTATTTCTAATGCTCTAAAACAGCTTTTCGCGGGCTGAAAATGCCACTTTTGCAACTCACTGTATTGAGTCAATTCCTTGATACAACGTGACTGGAAACAGCTTTTGCCTTCATATTTATCATATTTGAACAGCATCTGACAGTGAAACATGTTTGTAAACATTGATTTTCAAAAAGTGCACTGTTGTTTTTTCTAATGCTCTAAAACAGCTTTTCGGGGGCTGAAAATGACCATTTTGCCACTCACTGTATTGAGTCAATTCCTTGATACAACGTAACTGGAAACAGCCTTTGCCTTCATATTTATCATATTTGAACAGCATCTGACAGTGAAACATGTTATTAAACATTGATTTTCAAACAGTGCACTGTTGTTCTTTCTAATGCTCTAAACCAGCTTTTCGCGGGCTGAAAATGCCACTTTTGCCACTCACTGTATGGAGTAAATTCCTTGATACAACGTGACTGGAAACAGCTTTTGCCTTCATATCTATCATATTTGAACAGCATCTGACAGTGAAACATGTTTGTTAACATTGATTTTCAAATTGTGCACTGTTGCTATGTCTAATGCTCTAAAACAGCTTTTCGCTGGCTGAAAATGCCACTTTTGCCACTTACCTTATGGAGTCAATTCCTTGATACAACGTGACTGGAAACAGCTTTTGCCTTCATATTTATCATATTTGAACAGCATCTGACAGTGAAACATGTTTGTAAACATTGATTTTGAAAAACTGCAGTCAACCTGTTTCTAATGCTCTAAAACAGCTTTTCGCGGGCTGAAAATGCCACTTTTGCCACTTACTGTTTGGAGTCAATTCCTTGATACAACGTGACTGGAAACAGTTATTTCCTTCATATTTATCATATTTAAACAGCATCTGACAGTGAAGCATGTTTGTAAACATTGATTTTCAAAAAGTGCACTGTTGCTATTTCTAATGCTCTAAAACAGCTTTTCGCGGGCTGAAAATGCCACTTTTGCCACTCACTGTATTGAGTCAATTCCGTGATACAACGTGACTGGAAACAGCTTTTGCCTTCATATTTATCATATTTGAACAGCATCTGACAGTGAAACATGTTTGTAAACACTGATTTTCAAAAAGTGCACTGTTGCTATTTCTAATGCTCTAAAAAGCTTTTCGCGGGCTGAAAATGCCTCTTTTGCCACTCACTGTATTGAGTCAATTCCTTGATACAACGTGACTGGAAACAGCCTTTGACTTCATATTTATCATATTTGAACAGCATCTGACAGTGAAACATGTTATTAAACATTGATTTTCAAAAAGTGCATTGTTGCTATTTCTAATGCTCTAAAACAGCTTTTCGGGGGCTGAAAATGCCACTTTTGCAACTCACTGTATTGAGTCAATTCCTTGATACAACGTGACTGGAAACAGCTTTTGCCTTCATATTTATCATATTTGAACAGCGTCTGACAGTGAAACATGTTTGTAAACATTAATTTTCAAAAAGTGCACTGTTGCTATTTCTAATGCTCTAAAACAGCTTTTCGCGGGCTGAAAATGCCACTTTTGCCACTCACTGTATTGAGTCAATTCCGTGATACAACGTGACTGGAAACAGTTATTGCCTTCATATTTATCATATCTGAACAGCATCTGACAATGAAACATGTTGGTAAACATTGATTCTCAAAAAGTGCACTGTTGCTATTTCTAATGCTCTAAAACAGCTATTCGCGGGCTGAAAATGCCACTTTTGCAACTCACTGTATTGAGTCAATTCCTTGATACAACGTGACTGGAAACAGCTTTTGCCTTCATATTTATCATATTTGAACAGCATCTGACAGTGAAACATGTTTGTAAACATTGATTTTCAAAAAGTGCACTGTTGTTATTTCTAATGCTCTAAAACAGCTTTTCGCGGGCTGAAAATGACCATTTTGCCACTCACTGTATTGAGTCAATTCCTTGATACAACGTGACTGGAAACAGCCTTTGCCTTCATATTTATCATATTTGAACAGCATCTGACAGTGAAACATGTTATTTAACATTGATTTTCAAACAGTGCACTGTTGCTATTTCTAATGCTCTAAAACAGCTTTTCGCAGGCTGAAAATGCCACTTTTGCAACTCACTGTATTGAGTCAATTCCTTGATACAACGTGACTGGAAACAGCTTTTGCCTTCATATTTATCATATTTGAACAGCATCTGACAGTGAAACATGTTATTAAACATTGATTTTCAAAAAGTGCACTGTTGCTATTTCTAATGCTCTAAAACAGCTTTTCGCAGGCTGAAAATGCCACTTTTGCAACTCACTGTATTGAGTCAATTCCTTGATACAACGTGACTGGAAACAGCTTTTGCCTTCATATTTATCATATTTGAACAGCATCTGACAGTGAAACATGTTTGTAAACATTGATTTTCAAAAAGTGCACTGTTGCTATTTCTAATGCTCTAAAACAGCTTTTCGCGGGTTAAAAATGCCTCTTTTGCCACTCACTGTATTGAGTCAATTCCTTGATACAACGTGACTGGAAACAGTTATTGCCTTCATATTTATCATATTTAAACAGCATCTGACAGTGAAGCATGTTTGTAAACATTGATTTTCAAAAAGTGCACTGTTGCTATTTCTAATGCTCTAAAACAGCTTTTCGCGGGCTGAAAATGCCACTTTTGCCACTCACTGTATGGAGTCAATTCCTTCATCCAACGTGACTGGAAAAAGCTTTTGCCTTCATATCTATCATATTTGAACAGCATCTGACAGTGAAACATGTTTGTAAACATTGATTTTCAAAAAGTGCACTGTTGCTATTTCTACTGCTCTAAAACAGCTTTTCGCGGTCAGAAAATGCCACTTTTGCCACTCACTGTATTGAGTCAATTCCTTGATACAACGTAACTGGAAACAGCCTTTGCCTTCATATTTATCATATTTGAACAGCATCTGACAGTGAAACATGTTATTAAACATTGATTTTAAAAATGTGCACTGTTGTTACTTCTAATGCTCTAAACAAGCTTTTCGCGGGCTGAAAATGCCACTTTTGCCACTCACTGTGTGGAGTAAATTCCTTGATACAACGTGACTGGAAACAGCTTTTGACTTCATATCAATCATATTTGAACAGCATCTGACAGTGAAACATGTTTGTTAAAATTGATTTTCAAATTGTAAACTGTTGCTATGTCTAATGCTCTAAAACAGCTTTTCGCGGGCTGAAAATGCCACTTTTGCCACTCACTGTATGGAGTAAATTCCTTGATACAACATGACTGGAAACAGCTTTAGCCTTCATATTTATCATATTTGAACAGCATCTGACAGTGAAGCATGTTTGTAAACATTGATTTTAAAAAAGTGCACTGTTGCTATTTCTATTGCTCTAATACAGCTTTTCGCAGGCTGAAAATGCCACTTTTGCCATTTACTGT
Organism: Dascyllus trimaculatus; assembly: GCA_024666655.1. Lineage (NCBI taxonomy): Eukaryota > Metazoa > Chordata > Actinopteri > Pomacentridae > Dascyllus > Dascyllus trimaculatus. The sequence continues at coordinate 29,998 of JAMOIN010001708.1, read as the reverse complement.
ATGGAGTCAATTCCTTTATACAAAGTGACTTGAAAAAGCTTTTGCCTTCATATTTATCATATTTAAACAGCATGTGACAGTGAAACATGTTTGTAAACATTGATTTTCATATTGTAAACTGTTGCTATGTCTAATGCTCTAAAACAGCTTTTCGCGCGCTGAAAATGCCACTTTTGCCACTCACTGTATGGAGTCAATTCCTTCATACAATGTGACTGGAAACAGCTTTTGCCTTCATATTTATCATATTTGAACAGCATCTGACAGTGAAACTTGTTTGTAAACATTGATTTTGAAAAACTGCAGTCTACCTGTTTCTCATGCTCTATAACAGCTTTTCGCGGGCTGAAAATGCCACTTTTGCCACTTACCTTATGGACTCAATTCCTTGATACAACGTGACTGGAAACAGCTTTTGCCTTCATATTTATCATATTTGAACAGCATCTGACAGTGAAACATGTTTGTAAACATTGGTTTTGAAAAACTGCAGTCTACCTGTTTCTAATGCTCTAAAACAGCTTTTCGCGGGCTGAAAATGGCACTTTTGCCGCTCACTGTATGGAGTCAATTCCTTCATCCAACGTGACTGGAAAAAGCTTTTGCCTTCATATCTATCATATTTGAACTGCATCTGACAGTGAAACATGTTTGTAAACATTGATTTTCAAAAAGTGCACTGTTGCTATGTCTATTGCTCTAAAACAGCTTTTCGCGGGCTGAAAATGTCACTTTTGCCACTCACTGTATTGAGTCAATTCCTTCATACAACCTGACTGGAAACAGCTTTTGCCTTCATATTTATCATATTTGAACAGCATCTGACAGTGAAACATGTTTGTATACATTGATTTTCAAATTGTGCACTGTTGCTATTTCTATTGCTCTAATACAGCTTTTCGCTGGCTGAAAATGCCACTTTTGCCATTTACTGTATGGAGTCAATTCCTTTATACAAAGTGACTGGAAAAAGCTTTTGCCTTCATATGATGTATCATATTTAAACAGCATGTGACAGTGAAACATGTTTGTAAACATTGATTTTCAAATTGTAAACTGTTGCTATTTCTAATGCTCTAAAACAGCTTTTCGCGGGCTGAAAATGCCTCTTTTGCCACTCACTGTATTGAGTCAATTCCTTGATACAACGTGACTGGAAACAGCCTTTGCCTTCATATTTATCATATTTGAACAGAATCTGTCAGTGAAACATGTTATTAAACATTGATTTTCAAAAAGTGCACTGTTGCTATTTCTATTGCTCTAAAACAGCTTTTCGCGGGCTGAAAATGCCACTTTTGCAACTCACTGTATTGAGTCAATTCCTTGATACAACGTGACTGGAAACAGCTTTGGCCTTCATATTTATCATATTTGAACAGCATCTGACAGTGAAACATGTTTGTAAACATTGATTTTGAAAAACTGCAGTCAACCTGTTTCTAATGCTATAAAACAGCTTTTCGCGGGCTGAAAATGCCACTTTTGCCACTTACTGTTTGGAGTCAATTCCTTGATACAACGTGACTGGAAACAGTTATTGCCTTCATATTTATCATATTTAAACAGCATCTGACAGTGAAGCATGTTTGTAAACATTGATTTTCAAAAAGTGCACTGTTGCTATTTCTAATGCTCTAAAACAGCTTTTCGCGGGCTGAAAATGCCACTTTTGCCACTCACTGTATTGAGTCAGTTCCGTGATACAACGTGACTGGAAACAGCTTTTGCCTTCATATTTATCATATTTAAACAGCATCTGACAGTGAAACTTGTTTGTAAACATTGATTTTGAAAAACTGCAGTCTCCCTGTTTCTCATGCTCTAAAACAGCTTTTCGCGGGCTGAAAATGCCACTTTTGCCACTTACCTTATGGAGTCAATTCCTTGATACAACGTGACTGGAAACAACATTTGCCTTCATATTTATCATATTTGAACAGCATCTGACAGTGAAACATGTTTGTAAACATTGATTTTGAAAAACTGCAGTCAACCTGTTTCTAATGCTATAAAACAGCTTTTCGCGGGCTGAAAATGCCACTTTTGCCACTTACTGTTTGGAGTCAATTCCTTGATACAACGTGACTGGAAACAGTTATTGCCTTCATATTTATCATATTTAAACAGCATCTGACAGTGAAGCATGTTTGTAAACATTGATTTTCAAAAAGTGCACTGTTGCTATTTCTAATGCTCTAAAACAGCTTTTCGCGGGCTGAAAATGCCACTTTTGCCACTCACTGTATGGAGTCAATTCCTTCATCCAACGTGACTTGAAAAAGCTTTTGCCTTCATATCTATCATATTTGAACAGCATCTGACAGTGAAACATGTTTGTAAACATTGATTTTCAAAAAGTGCACTGTTGCTATGTCTAATGCTCTAAAACAGCTATTCGCGGGCTGAAAATGCCACTTTTGCCACTCACTGTATGGCATAGGTGTCAAACTCTGGCCCGCGGGCCAAATTTGGCCCGCAGTGCAATTATATTTGGCCCGCGAGGTAATACCAGATGACTACTAAAGCTGGCCCGCCGGTATTATACGGCGCATGTATCGCTAATACTACAAATCCCAGAATGCTCGGCTCTGTTTTTCCGCGTCAATCAGGACAGGACCCGTAAACACCCTCTCCTCTGTTGACAGTAGTCATAGCAACCGCACGCTACTACTGACCAAACCACCTCCACCCCTCCGCCGCCGCCACCTGACTTAGCATCTGCACCAGCGGCACGCCAGGACACTGCTACTGTGTCACCACCAGCAGGAGATATTTACGCTAATGCCGTCGGATTCCGACGAACACACTTCCCCTTCGCCCTCGCCCCCGCCCTCGCCCTCGCGCCACCCCCCGGCCCCCGGGCCACTGTGGCCGCACGACCCAAACATTCAGATATTTGTCAGTAACTGGACCAGAATATCCGGAGCTCACCTATTGCTATTCAGACCAGACCCGTCTAGTATGTGGAGCCACCGTGGCGATAACCAAAGAGAACAACATTAGACGACACTATGAAACACCAGGACAAGTACAAGGACCTGGACATGAGTCAAAGGCGCATGAAAGTAAAGGAGATGAAAAGAAGTTTGGTTTCACAACAGACTATGTTCAAAAAAGCTACATCACAAAGTGAGACTGCTGTAAAGGCTAGTTCTATTGATATATAATATCAATATATCAATATAATAATGTTGATAATTATAATTATAATATATATTATAATATATATATATATTATATTATATTATATAATGTAATATATATATATATATATATATATATATATATTACATTATATTATATTATAATAATATAATGTTGGCCCACGACTATGTCCAGGTTATCTGATTTGGCCCGCTGTGTATTTGAGTTTGACACCCCTGCTGTATGGAGTAAATTCCTTGATACAACATGACTGGAAACAGCTTTAGCCTTCATATTTATCATATTTGAACAGCATCTGACAGTGAAACATGTTTGTAAACATTGGTTTTGAAAAACTGCAGTCTACCTGTTTCTAATGCTCTAAAACAGCTTTTCGCGGGCTGAAAATGGCACTTTTGCCACTCACTGTATGGAGTCAATTCCTTCATCCAACGTGACTGGAAAAAGCTTTTGCCTTCAAATCTATCATATTTGAACAGCATCTGACAGTGAAACATGTTTGTAAACATTGATTTTCAAATTGTGCACTGTTGCTATGTCTATTGCTCTAAAAAAGCTTTTCGCGGGCTGAAAATGTCACTTTTGCCACTCACTGTATTGAGTCAATTCCTTCATACAACCTGACTGGAAACAGCTTTTGCCTTCATATTTATCATATTTGAACAGCATCTGACAGTTAAACATGTTTGTATACATTGATTTTAAAAAAGTGCACTGTTGCTATTTCTATTGCTCTAATACAGCTTTTCGCTGGCTGATAATGCCACTTTTGCCATTTACTGTATGGAGACAATTCCTTTATACAAAGTGACTGGAAAAAGCTTTTGCCTTCATATGTATCATATTTAAACAGCATGTGACAGTGAAACATGTTTGTAAACATTGATTTTCAAATTGTAAACTGTTGCTATTTCTAATGCTCTAAAACAGCTTTTCGCGGGCTGAAAATGCCTCTTTTGCCACTCACTGTATTGAGTCAATTCCTTGATACAACGTGACTGGAAACAGTCTTTGCCTTCATATTTACCATATTTGAACAGCATCTGACAGTGAAACATGTTTGTAAACATTGATTTTCCAATTGTGCACTGTTGCTATGTCTAATGCTCTAAAAAAGCTTTTCGCGGGCTGAAAATGCCACTTTTGACACTCACTGTATGGAGTCAATTCCTTGATACAACGTGACTGGAAACAGCTTTTGCCTTCATATTTATCATATTTGAATAGCATCTGACTGTAAAACATGTTTGCAAACATTGATTTTGAAAAACTGCAGTCTAGCTGTTTCTCATGCTCTAAAACAGCTTTTCGCGGGCGGAAAATGACACTTTTGCCACTTACTGTATGGAGTCAATTCCTTGATATAACGTGACTGGAAACAGCTTTTTCCTTCATATTTATCATATTTGAACAGCATCTGACAGTGAACCATGTTTGTAAACATTGATTTTCAAAAAGTGCACTGTTGCTATTTCTAATGCTCTTAAACAGCTTTTCGCAGGCTGAAAATGCCACTTTTGCCACTCACTGTATTGAGTCAATTCCTTGATACAACGTGACTGGAAAAAGCTTTTGCCTTCATATTTATCATATTTGAACAGCATCTGACAGTGAAACATGTTTGTAAACAGTGATTTTGAAAAACTGAAGTCTACCTTTTTCTCATGCTCTAAAACAGCTTTTCGCAGTCTGAAAATGCCACTTGTGCCACTCACTGTATGGAGTCAATTCCTTGATACAACGTGACTGGAAGCAGCTTTTGCCTTCATATTTTTCATATTTGAACAGCATCTGACAGTGAAACATGTTTGTAAACATTGATTTTGAAAAACTGCAGTCTAGCTGTTTCTAAAGCTGTAAAACAGCTTTTCACGGGCTGAAAATGCCACTTTTGCCACTTACTGTATGGAGTAAATTCCTTGATACAACGTGACTGGAAACAGCTTTAGCCTTCATATTTATCATATTTGAACAGCATCTGACAGTGAAACATGTTTGTAAACATTGATTTTCAAATTGTGGACCGTTGCTATGTCTAATGCTCTAAATCAGCTTTTCGCTGGCTGAAAATGCCACTTATGCCACTCACTGTATGGATTCAATTCCTTGACACAACATGACTGGAAAACAGCTTTTGCCTTCATATTTATCATATTTGAACAGCATCTGACAGTGAAACATGTTTGTGAACATTGATTTTCAAAAACTGCAGTCTACCCGTTTCTATTGCTCGAAAATAGCTATTCGCGGGCGGAAAATGCCACTTTTGCCACTCACTGTATGGATTCAATTCGTTGATACAACGTGACTGGAAACAGCTTTTGCCTTCATATTTATCATATTTGAACAGCATCTGACAGTGAAACATGTTTGTAAACATTGATTTTCAAAAAGTGCACTGTTGCTATTTCTAATGCTCTAAAACAGCTTTTCGCGGGCTGAAAATGCCACTTTTGCCACTTATTGTATGGAGTCAATTCCTTTATACAATGTGACTGGAAAAAGCTTCTGCCTTCATATTTATCATATTTGAACAGCATCTGACAGTAAAACATGTTTGTAAACATTGATTTTAAAATTGTGCACTGTTGCTTTTTCTAATGCTCTAAAACAGCTTTTCCTTGTCTGAAAATGCCACTTTTGCCACTCACTGTATTGAGTCAATTCTGTGATACAACGTGACTGGAAACAGCTTTTGCCTTCATATTTATCATACTTGAACAGCATCTGACAGTGAAACATGTTGTTAAACATTGATTCTCAAAAAGTGCACTGTTGCTATTTCTAATGCTCTAAAACAGCTTTTCGCGTGCTGAAAATGCCACTTTTGCCACTCACTGTATGGAATCAATTCCTTGACACAACGTGAAAGGAAATAGCTTTTGCCTTCATTTTTATCATACTTGAACAGTGTCTGACAGTGAAACATGTTTGTAAACATTAATTTTAAAATCTGCATTGTTGCTATTTTAATGCTCTAAAACAGCTTTTCGCGTGCTGAAAATGCCACTTTAGCCACATACTGTATGGAGTCAATTCCTTGATACAACGTGACTGGAAACAGCTATTGCTTTCATTTTTTTCATATTTTAACTACATCTGACAGTGAAACATGTTTGTAAACATTGATTTTGAAAAACTGCAGTCTAGCTGTTTCTCATGCTCTCAAACAGTTTTTCCCGGGCTGAAAATGTCATTTTTGCCACTTGTTTTATGGAGTCAATTCCTTGATACAACGTGAATGGAAACAGCTTTTACCTTCATTTTTATCATATTTGAACAGCATCTGACAGTGAAACATGTTTGTAGATATTGATTTTCAAAAACTTCAGTCTACCTGTTTCTCATGCTCTAAAACAGCTTTTCGCGGGTTGAAAATGCCACTTTTGATACTTACTGTATGGAGTCAATTCCTTGATACAACGTAACTGGAAACAGGTTTTGCCTTCATATTTATCATATTTGAACAGCATCTGACAGTGAAACATGTTTGTAAACATTGATTTTCAAAAAATGCACTATTGCTATGCTCTAAAACAGCTTTTCGCGGGATGAAAATGCCACTTTTGCCACTCACTGTATGGAATCAATTCCTTGATACAACGAGACTGGAAACAGCTTTTGCCTTCATTTTTTTCATATTTTAACTGCATCTGACAGTGAAACATGTTTGTAAACATTGATTTTAAAATCTGCATTGTTGCTATTTCTAATGCTCTAAAACAGCTTTTCGCGTGCTGAAAATGTCACTTTTGCCACTCACTGTATGGAGTCAATTCCTTGATACAACGTGACTGGAAACAGCTTTTGCTTTCATTTTTATCATATTTGAACAGCATCTGAAAGGAAAACATGTTTGTAAACATTGATTTTGAAAAACTGCAGTCTAGCTGTTTCTCATGCTCTCAAACAGCTTTTCCCGGGCTGAAAATGTCATTTTTGCCACTTGTTTTATGGAGTCAATTCCTTGATACAACGTGAATGGAAACAGCTTTTACCTTCATTTTTATCATATTTGAACAGCATCTGACAGTGAAACATGTTTGTAAACATTGATTTTCAAAAACTGCACTGTTGCTATTTCTAATGCTCTAAAACAGCTTTTCGCGGGCTGAAAATGCTACTTTTGCCACTCACTGTATGGAGTCAATTACTTGATACAACGTGACTGGAAAAAGCTTTTGCCTTCATATTTATCATATTTGAACAGCATCTGACAGTGAAACATGTTTGTAAACATTGATTTTCAAAAACTGCAGTCAACCTGTTTCTAATGCTCTAAAACAGCTTTTCGCGGGATGAAAATGCCACTTTTGCCACTCACTGTATTGAGTCAATTCCGTGATACAACGTGACTGGAAACAGCTTTTGCCTTCATATTTATCATATTTGAACAGCATCTGACAGTGAAACATGTTTGTAAACATTGATTTTCAAATTGTGCACCGTTGCTATGTCGAATGCTCTTAATGAGCTTTTCGCGGGCTGAAAATGCCACTTTTGCCACTCACTGTATGGATTCAATTCCTTGACACAACATGACTGGAAAAAACAGCTTTTGCCTACATATTTATAATATTTGAACAGCATCTGACAGTGAAACATATTTGTAAACATTGATTTTCAAAAACTGCAGTCTACCCGTTTCTATTGCTCGAAAATAGCTATTCGCGGGCTGAAAATGTCATTTTTGCCACTTGTTTTATGGAGTCAATTCGTTGATACAACGTGAATGGAAACAGCTTTTACCTTCATATTTATCATATTTGAACAGCATCTGACAGTGAAGCATGTTTGTAAACATTGATTTTCAAAAAATGCACTGTTGCTATGCTCTAAAACAGCTTTTCGAGGGCTGAAAATGCCACTTTTGCCACTCACTGTATGGAGTCAATTCCTTGATACAACGTAACTGGAAACAGGTTTTGCCTTCATATTTATCATATTTGAACAGCATCTGACAGTGAAACATGTTTGTAAACATTGATTTTCAAAAAATGCACTATTGCTATGCTCTAAAACAGCTTTTCGCGGGATGAAAATGCCACTTTTGCCACTCACTGTATGGAATCAATTCCTTGATACAACGAGACTGGAAACAGCTTTTGCCTTCATTTTTTTCATATTTTAACTGCATCTGAAAGTGAAACATGTTTGTAAAGATTGATTTTAAAAAAGTGCACTGTTGCAATTTCAAATGCTCTAAAACAGCTTTTCGCGGCCTGAAAATGTCACTTTTGCCACTCACTGTATGGAGTCAATTCCTTGATACAACGTGACTGGAAACAGCTATTGCTTTCATTTTTATCATATTTGAACAGCATCTGACAGGAAAACATGTTTGTAAACATTGATTTTGAAAAACTTCAGTCTACCTGTTTCTCATGCTCTCAAACAGCTTTTCCCGGGCTGAAAATGTCATTTTTGCCACTTGTTTTATGGAGTCAATTCGTTGATACAACGTGAATGGAAACAGCTTTTACCTTCATATTTATCATATTTGAACAGCATCTGACAGTGAAACATGTTTGTAAACATTGATTTTCAAAAAATGCACTGTTGCTATGCTCTAAAACAGCTTTTCGAGGGCTGAAAATGCCACTTTTGCCACTCACTGTATGGAGTCAATTCCTTGATACAACGTAACTGGAAACAGGTTTTGCCTTCATATCTATCATTTTGAACAGCATCTGACAGTGAAACATGTTTGTAAACATTGATTTTCAAATTGTGCACTGTTGCTATGTCTACTGCTCTAAAACAGCTTTTCGCGGGCTGAAAATGCCACTTTTGCCACTCACTGTATGGAGTCAATTCCTTGATACAACGTGACTAGAAACAGCTTTTGCCTTCATTTTTATCATATTTGAACAGCATCTGACAGTGAAACATGTTTGTAAACATTGATTTTCAAAAATGCACTGTTGCTATTTCCAATTCACTAAAACAGCTTTTCGCGGGCTGAAAATGGTACTTTTGTCATTAACTGTGTAATCTCAATTCCCTTACACAACGTGACTGGAAACAGCTTTTGCCTTCATATTTATCATATTTGAACAGCATCTGACAGTGAAACATGTTTGTACACATTGATTTTCAAATTGTGCACTGTTGCTATGTCTAATGCTCTAAAACAGCTTTTCGCGGGCTGAAAATACCACTTTTGTCACTCTCTGTATGGAATCAATTTCTTGATACAACGTGACTGGAAACAGCTTTTGCCTTCATATTTATCATATTTGAACAGCATCTGACAGTGAAACATGTTTGTAAACATTGATTTTCAAAAAGTGCACTGTTGGTATTTCAAATGCTCTAAAACAGCTTTTCGCGGCCTGAAAATGTCACTTTTGCCACTCACTGTATGGAATCAATTCCTTGATACAACGTGACTGGAAACAGCTTTTGCCTTCATTTTTATCATATTTGAACAGCATCTGACAGTGAAACATGTTTGTAAACACTGATTTTAAAAAACTGCAGTCTCGCTGTTTCTCATGCTCTAAAACAGCTTTTCGTGGGTTGAAATGCCAGTTTTGCCACTTCCTGTATGGAGTCAATTCCTTGATACTACGTGACTGAAAACAGCTTTTGCCTTCCTATTTATCATATTTGTACAGCATCTGACAGTGAAGCATGTTTGTAGACATTGATTTTCAAAAACTTCAGTCTACCTGTTTCTCATGCTCTAAAACAGCTTGTCGCGGGTTGAAAATGCCACTTTTGATACTTACTGTATGGAGTCAATTCCTTGATACAACGTTACTGGAAACAGCTTTTGCCTTCATATTTATCATATTTGAACAGCATCTGACGGTGAAACATGTTTGTAAACATTGATTTTCTAAAAGTGCACTGTTGCTATTTCTATTGCTCTGAAACAGCTTTTCGCTGGCTAACAATTCCACTTTTGCCACTCAATGTATGGAATCAATTCCTTGATACAACGTGTCTGGAAACAGCTTTTGCCTTCATTATTATCATATTTGAAAAGCATCTGACATTGAAACATGTTTGTAAACATTGATTTTCAAAAAGTGCACTGTTGCTTTTCTAATGCTCTAAAACAGCTTTTCGCGGACTGAAAATGCCACTTTTGCCACTCAATGTATGGAATCAATTCCTTGATACAACGTGACTGGAAACAGCTCTTGCCTTCATATTTATCATATTTGAACAGCATCTGACAGTGAAACATGTTTGTAAACATTGATTTTGAAAAACTGCAGTCTAGCTGTTTCTCATGCTCTAAAACAGCTTTTCGCGTGCTGAAAATGCCACTTTTCCCACTTACTGTATGGAGTCATTTCCTTGATACAACCTGACTGGAAACAGCTTTTGCCTTCATATTTATCATATTTGAACAGCATCTGACAGTGAAACATGTTTGTAAACATTGATTTTGAAAAACTGCAGACTTGCTGTTTCTCAAGCTCTAAAACAACTTTTCGCTGGCTGAAAATGACACTTTTGATACTTACTGTATGGAGTCAATTCCTTGATACAACGTGACTGGAAAGAGCTTTTGCATCATATTTATCATATTTGAACAGCATCTGACAGTGAAACATGTTTGTAAACATTGATTTTGAAAAACTGCATTGTTGCTATTTCTAATGCTCTAAAACAGCTTTTCGCGGGCTGAAAATGCCACTTTTGCCACTCACTGTATGGAATCAATTCCTTGACACAACGTGAAAGGAAACAGCTTTTGCCTTTGTGTTCCAACAAAATCTTGCCTTTCGTTTCCAGCACTACCCACTACACTTCCACTGTTTTTACCTCTGCTGTCCATCCTCTTGCCAAGTACAGACTAACATCTGCCGTCTCCTCAGGTAAGGAGCCAGCTTCCTGTTTTAGTGAAGCCACAGGTGTGTAATAAAAAAAAAGTGGTACTCACAAACAGGACTGTTAATATGAGTAGGATACACATACAGTATTACAATTTTTCTGACTTTTAAAAACTCACACAGCTGTATGTTTTGTGATTATAGTAAGTATCAAAAGTGTCATTTTCAGCCAGCGAAAAGTTGTTTTAGAGCTTGAGAAACAGCAATTCTGCAGTTTTTCAAAATCAATGTTTACAAACATGTTTCACTGTCAGATGCTGTTCAAATATGATAAACTTAAACAGCATCTGACAGTGAAACATGTTTGTAAACATTGATTTTAAAATCTGCATTGTTGCTATTTCTAATGCTCTAAAACAGCTTTTCGCGTGCTGAAAATGCCACTTTTGCCACTTACTGTATGGAATCAATTCCTTGATACAACGAGACTGAAAACAGCTTTTGCCTTCATTTTTTTCATATTTTAACTGCATCTGACAGTGAAACATGTTTGTAAACATTGATTTTAAAAAAGTGCACTGTTGCAATTTCAAATGCTCTAAAACAGCTTTTCGCGGCCTGAAAATGTCACTTTTGCCACTCACTGTATGGAGTCATTTCCTTGATACAACGTGACTGGAAACAGCTTTTGCTTTCATTTTTATCATATTTGAACAGCATCTGACAGGAAAACATGTTTGTAAACATTGATTTTGAAAAACTGCAGTCTACCTGTTTCTCATGCTGTAAAACAGCTTTTCGCGGGCTGAAAATGCCACTTTTGCCACTCACTGTATGGAGTCAATTCCTTGTTACAACGTGACTGGAAACAGCTTTTGCCTTCAAATTTATAATATTTGAACAGCATCTGACAGTGAAACATGTTTGTAAACATTCATTTTCAAATTGTAAACTGTTGCTATGTCTAATGCTCTAAAACAGCTTTTCGAGGGCTGAAAATGCCACTTTTGCCACTCACTGTATGGAGTCAATTCCTTGACACAATGTGACTGGAAACAGCTTTTGCCTTCATATTTATCATATTTGAACAGCATCTGACAGTGAAACTTGTTTGTAAACATTGATTTTGAAAAACTGCAGTCTACCTGTTTCTCATGCTGTAAAACAGCTTTTCGCGGGCTGAAAATGCCACTTTTGCCACTCACTGTATGGAGTCAATTCCTTGATACAACGTGACTGGAAAAAGCTTTTGCCTTCAAATTTTTCATATTTGAACAGCATCTGACAGGAAAACATGTTTGTAAACATTGATTTTGAAAAACTGCAGTCTACCTGTTTCTCATGCTCTCAAACAGCTTTTCGCGGGCTGAAAATGCCACTTTTGCCACTCACTGTATGGAGTCAATTCCTTGTTACAACGTGACTGGAAACAGCTTTTGCCTTCAAATTTATAATATTTGAACAGCATCTGACAGTGAAACATGTTTGTAAACATTCATTTTCAAATTGTAAACTGTTGCTATGTCTAATGCTCTAAAACAGCTTTTCGAGGGCTGAAAATGCCACTTTTGCCACTCGCTGTATGGAGTCAATTCCTTGACACAATGTGACTGGAAACAGCTTTTGCCTTCAAATTTATCATATTTGAACAGTGTCTGACAGTGAAACATGTTTGTAAACATTGATTTTGAAAAACTGCAGTCTACCTGTTTCTGATGCTGTAAAACAGCTTTTCGCGGGCTGAAAATGCCACTTTTGCCACTCACTGTATGGAGTCAATTCCTTGATACAACGTGACTGGAAAAAGCTTTTGCCTTCATATTTTTCATATTTGAACAGCATCTGACAGTGAAGCATGTTTGTAAACATTGATTTTCAAATTGTGCACTGTTGCTCTGTCTAATGCTCTAAAACAGCTTTTCACGTGCGGAAAATGACACTTTTTCCACTTACTGTATGGAGTCAATTCCTTGATACAACGTGACTGGCAACAGCTTTTTCCTTCATATTTATCATATTTGAACAGCATCTGACAGTGAAACATGTTTGTAAACATTGATTTTGAATAAGTGCACTGTTGCTATTTCCAATGCTCTAAAACAGCTTTTCGCGATCTGAAAATGCCACTTTTGCCACTCACTGTATGGAGTCAATTCCTTGATACAACGTGACTGGAAAAAGCTTTTGCCTTCATATTTATCATATTTGAACAGCATCTCACATTGAAACATGTTTGTCAACATAGATTTTCAAAAAGTGCACTGTTGCTATTTCTAATGCTCTAAAACAGCTTTTCGCGGGCTGAAAATGCCACTTTAGCCACATACTGTATGGTGTCAATTCCTTCATACAACGTGACTGGAAAAAGCTTTTGCCTTCATATTTATCATATTTGAACAGCATCTGACAGTGAAACATGTTTGTAAACATTGATTTGAAAAACTGCAGTCTAGCCGTCTCTCATGCTCTAAAACAGCTTTTCGCGGGCTGAAAATGCCACTTTTGCCACTCACTGTATGGAGTCAATTCCTTGATACAACGTGACTGGAAACAGCTTTTGCCTTCATATTTATCATATTTGAACAGCATCTGACAGTGAAACATGTTTGTAAACATTGATTTTCAAATTGTGCACTGTTGATATGTCTATAGCTCTAAAACAGCTTTTCGCGGGCTGAAAATGCCACTTTTGCCACTCACTGCATGGAGTCAATTCCTTGACACAACCTGACTGGAAACAGCTTTTGCCTTCAGATTTATCATATTTGAACAGCATCTGACAGTGAAACATGTTTGTAAACATTGATTTTCAAATTGTGCACTGTTGATATGTCTAAAGCTCTAAAACAGCTTTTCGCGGTCTGAAAATGCCACTTTTGCCACTCACTGTATGGAGTAAATTCCTTGATACAACATGACTGGAAAAAGCTTTAGCCTTCATATTTATCATATTTGAACAGCATCTGACAGTGAAACATGTTTGTAAATAATGTTTTGAAAAACTCAGTCTGGCTTTCTCTCATGCCCTAAAACAGCTTTTCGCGGGCTGAAAATGCCACTTTTGCCACTCACCGTATGGAGTACATTACTTGACACAACGTGACTGGAAACAGCTTTTGCCTTCATATTTATCATATTTGAAAAGCATCTGACAGTGAAACATGTTTGTAAACATTGATTTTCAAAAAGTGCACTGTTGTTATTTGTAATGCTCTAAAACAGCTTTTCGCGGGCTGAAAACTCCACTTTTGCCACTCACTGTATGAAGTCAATTCCTTCATACAACGTGACTGGAAACTGTTTTTGCCTTCATATCTATCATATTTGAACAGCATCTGACAGTGAAACATGTTTGTAAACATTGATTTTCAAAAAGTGCACTGTTGCTATTTCTAATTCTCTAAAAAAGCTTTTCGCGGGCTGAAAATGCCACTTTTGCCATTATCTGTATGGAGTCAATTCCTTGATACAACGTGACTGGAAACAGGTTTTGCCTTCATATCTATCATATTTGAACAGCATCTGACAGTGAAACATGTTTGTAAACATTGATTTTCAAATTGTGCACTGTTGCTATTTCTATTGCTTTAAAACAGCTTTTCGCGGGATGAAAATGCCACTTTTCCCACTTACTGTATGGAGTCAATTCCTTTATACAAAGTGACTGGAAAAAGCTTTTGCCTTCATATTCATCATATTTAAACAGCATCTGACAGTGAAACATTTTTGTAAACATTGATTTTCAAATTGTGCACTGTTGTTATGTCTAATACTCTAAAACAGCTTTTCGCGGGCTGAAAATGCCACTTTTGCCACTCACTGTATGGAGTAAATTCCTTGATACAACATGACTGGAAACAGCTTTTGCCTTCATATTTATCATATTTGAACAGCATCTGACAGTGAAACATGTTTGTAAACACTGATTTTGAAAAACTGCAGTCTACCTGTTTCTCATGCTGTAAAACAGCTTTTCGCGGGCTGAAAATGACACTTTGCCACTCACTGTATGGAGTCAATTCCTTGATATAACGTGACTGGCAACAGCTTTTTCCTTCATATTTATCATATTTGAACAGCATCTGACAGTGAAACATGTTTGTAAACATTGATTTTGAAAAACTGCATTGTTGCTATTTCTAATGCTCTAAAACAGCTTTTCGCGGGCTGAAAATGCCACTTTTGCCACTCACTGTATGGAATCAATTCCTTGACACAACGTGAAAGGAAACAGCTTTTGCCTTCATTTTTATCATACTTAAACAGCATCTGACAGTGAAACATGTTTGTAAACATTGATTTTAAAATCTGCATTGTTGCTATTTCTAATGC
The DNA here is from genome assembly GCA_024666655.1 of Dascyllus trimaculatus. Taxonomy (NCBI): domain Eukaryota; kingdom Metazoa; phylum Chordata; class Actinopteri; family Pomacentridae; genus Dascyllus; species Dascyllus trimaculatus. The sequence goes on along the minus strand of JAMOIN010001708.1, from coordinate 14,708 downwards.
TCTAAAACAGCTTTTCGCGTGCTGAAAATGCCACTTTTGCCACTCACTGTATGGAATCAATTCCTTGATACAACGAGACTGGAAACAGCTTTTGCCTTCATTTTTTTCATATTTTAACTGCATCTGACAGTGAAACATGTTTGTAAACATTGATTTTCAAATTGTAAACTGTTGCTATGTCTAATGCTCTAAAACAGCTTTTCGAGGGCTGAAAATGCCACTTTTGCCACTCGCTGTATGGAGTCAATTCCTTGACACAATGTGACTGGAAACAGCTTTTGCCTTAAAATTTATCATATTTGAACAGTGTCTGACAGTGAAACATGTTTGTAAACATTGATTTTGAAAAACTGCAGTCTACCTGTTTCTCATGCTGTAAAACAGCTTTTCGCGGGCTGAAAATGCCACTTTTGCCACTCACTGTATGGAGTCAATTCCTTGATACAACGTGACTGGAAAAAGCTTTTGCCTTCATATTTTTCATATGTGAACAGCATCTGACAGTGAAACATGTTTGTAAACATTGATTTTCAAATTGTGCACTGTTGCTCTGTCTAAGGCTCTAAAACAGCTTTTCGCGGGTTGAAAATGCCACTTTTGTCACTCACTGTATGGAATCAATTCCTTGATACAACGTGACTGGAAACAGCTTTTGCCTTCATATTCATCATATTTGAACAGCATCTGACTGTAAAACATGTTTGCAAACACTGATTTTGAAAAACTGCAGTCTAGCTGTTTCTCATGCTCTAAAACAGCTTTTCACAGGCGGAAAATGACACTTTTGCCACTTACTGTATGGAGTCAATTCCTTGATATAACGTGACTGGCAACAGCTTTTTCCTTCATATTTATCATATTTGAACAGCATCTGACAGTGAAACATGTTTGTAAACATTGATTTTGAATAAGTGCACTGTTGCTATTTCCAATGCTCTTAACCAGCTTTTCGCGATCTGAAAATGCCACTTTTGCCACTCACTATATGTAATCAATTCCTTGATACAACGTGACTGGAAACAGCTTTTGCCTTCATATTTATCATATTTGAACAGCATCTGACCATGAAACATGTTTGTAAACATTGATTTTGAAAAACTGCAGTCTACCTGTTTCTCATGCTGTAAAACAGCTTTTCGCGGGCTGAAAATGCCACTTTTGCCACTCACTGTATGGAGTCAATTCCTTGATACAACGTGACTGGAAACAGCTTTTGCCTTCATATTTATCATATTTGAACAGCATCTGACAGTGAAACATGTTTGTAAACATTGATTTTCAAATTGTGCACTGTTGCTATGTCTAATGCTCTAAAACAGCTTTTCGCGGGCTGAAAATGCCACTTTAGCCACATACTGTATGGTGTCAATTCCTTCATACAACGTGACTGGAAAAAGCTTTTGCCTTCATATTTATCATATTTGAACAGCATCTGACAGTGAAACATGTTTGTAAACATTGATTTTCAAATTGTGCACTGTTGCTATGTCTAATGCTCTAAAACAGCTTTTCGCGGTCTGAAAATGCCACTTTTGCCACTCACTGTATGGAGTAAATTCCTTGATACAACATGACTGGAAAAAGCTTTAGCCTTCATATTTATCATATTTGAAAAGCATCTTACAGTGAAACATGTTTTTTAAACATTGATTTTGAAAAACTGCAGTCTACCTGTTTCTAATGCTCTAAAACAGCTTTTCGCGGGCTGAAAATGCCACTTTTGCCACTCACTGTATGGAGTCAATTCCTTCATACAACGTGACTGGAAACAGGTTTTGCCTTCATATCTATCATATTTGAACAGCATCTGACAGTGAAACATGTTTGTAAACATTGATTTCAAATTGTGCACTGTTGCTATTTCTATTGCTTTAAAACAGCTTTTCGCGGGATGAAAATGCCACTTTTCCCACTTACTGTATGGAGTCAATTCCTTTATACAAAGTGACTGGAAAAAGCTTTTGCCTTCATATTCATCATATTTAAACAGCATCTGACAGTGAAACATTTTTGTAAACATTGATTTTCAAATTGTGCACTGTTGCTATGTCTAATACTCTAAAACAGCTTTTCGCGGGCTGAAAATGCCACTTTTGCCACTCACTGTATGGAGTAAATTCCTTGATACAACATGACTGGAAACAGCTTTTGCCTTCATATTTATCATATTTGAACAGCATCTGACAGTGAAACATGTTTGTAAACACTCATTTTGAAAAACTGCAGTCTACCTGTTTCTCATGCTGTAAAACAGCTTTTCGCGGGCTGAAAATGACACTTTTGCCACTCACTGTATGGAGTCAATTCCTTGATACAACGTGACTGGAAAAAGCTTTTGCCTTCATATTTATCATATTTGAACAGCATCTCACATTGAAACATGTTTGTCAACATAGATTTTCAAAAAGTGCACTGTTGCTATTTCTAATGCTCTAAAACAGCTTTTCGCGGGCTGAAAATTCCACTTTAGCCACATACTGTATGGTGTCAATTCCTTGACACGATTTTACTGGAAACAGCTTTTCCCTTCATATTTATCATATTTGAACAGCATCTGACAGTGAAACATGTTTGTAAACATTGATTTTGAAAAACCGAAGTCTACCTTTTTCTCATGCTCTAAAACAGCTTTTCGCAGTCTGAAAATGCCACTTTTGCCACTCACTGTATGGAGTAAATTCCTTGATATAACGTGACTGGCAACAGCTTTTTCCTTCATATTTATCATATTTGAACAGCATCTGACAGTGAACCATGTTTGTAAACATTGATTTTGAATAAGTGCACTGTTGCTATTTCCAATGCTCTAAAACAGCTTTTCGCGATCTGAAAATGCCACTTTTGCCACTCACTATATGTAATCAATTCCTTGATACAACGTGACTGGAAACAGCTTGTGCCTTCATATTTATCATATTTGAACAGCATCTGACCATGAAACATGTCTGTAAACATTGATTTTGAAAAACTGCAGTCTACCTGTTTCTCATGCTGTAAAACAGCTTTTCACGGGCTGAAAATGACACTTTTGCCACTCACTGTATGGAGTCAATTCCTTGATACAACGTGACTGGAAAAAGCTTTTGCCTTCATATTTATCATATTTGAACAGCATCTCACATTGATACATGTTTGTCAACATAGATTTTCAAAAAGTGCACTGTTGCTATTTCTAATGCTCCAAAACAGCTTTTCGCGGGCTGAAAATGCCACTTTAGCCACATACTGTATGGTGTCAATTCCTTCATACAACGTGACTGGAAAAAGCTTTTGCCTTCATATTTATCATATTTGAACAGCATCTGACAGTGAAACATGTTTGTAAACATTGATTTTCAAATTGTGCACTGTTGATATGTCTAAAGCTCTAAAACAGCTTATCGCGGGCTGAAAATGCCACTTTTGCCACTCACTGTATGGATTCAATTCCTTGACACAACATGACTGGAAAACAGCTTTTGCCTTCATATTTATCATATTTGAACAGCATCTGACAGTGAAACATGTTTGTAAACATTGATTTTCATATTGTGCACCGTTGCTATGTCTAATGCTCTAAATCAGCTTTTCGCGGGCTGAAAATGGCACTTTTGCCACTCACTGTATGGATTCAATTCCTTGACACAACATGACTGGAAAACAGCTTTTGCCTTCATATTTATCATATTTGAACAGCATCTGACAGTGAAACATGTTTGTGAACATTGATTTTCAAAAACTGCAGTCTACCCGTTTCTATTGCTCTAAAATAGCTATTCGCGGGCTGAAAATGCCACTTTTGCCACTTACTGTATGGAGTCAATTCCTTGATACAACGTGACTGGAAACAGCTTTTGCCTTCATATTTATCATATTTGAACAGCATCTGACAGTGAAACATGTTTGTAAACACTGATTTTGAAAAACTGCAGTCTACCTGTTTCTCATGCTGTGAAACAGCTTTTCGCGGGCTGAAAATGCCACTTTTGCCACTCACTGTATGGAGTCAATTCCTTGATATAACGTGACTGGCAACAGCTTTTTCCTTCATATTTATCATATTTGAACAGCATCTGACAGTGAAACATGTTTGTAAACATTGATTTTGAAAAACTGCATTGTTGCTATTTCTAATGCTCTAAAACAGCTTTTCGCGTGCTGAAAATGCCACTTTTGCCACTCACTGTATGGAATCAATTCCTTGACACAACGTGAAAGGAAACAGCTTTTGCCTTCATTTTTATCATACTTAAACAGCATCTGACAGTGAAACATGTTTGTAAACATTGATTTTAAAATCTGCATTGTTGCTATTTCTAATGCTCTAAAACAGCTTTTCGCGTGCTGAAAATGCCACTTTTGCCACTCACTGTATGGAATCAATTCCTTGATACAACGAGACTGGAAACAGCTTTTGCCTTCATTTTTTTCATATTTTAACTGCATCTGACAGTGAAACATGTTTGTAAACATTGATTTTAAAAAAGTGCACTGTTGCAATTTCAAATGCTCTAAAACAGCTTTTCGCGGCCTGAAAATGTCACTTTTGCCACTCACTGTATGGAGTCAATTCCTTGATACAACGTGACTGGAAACAGCTGTAGCCTTCATATTTATCATATTTGAACAGCATCTTACAGTGAAACATGTTTTTTAAACATTGATTTTGAAAAACTGCAGTCTACGTGTTTCTATTGCTCTAAAACAGCTTTTCGCGGGCTGAAAATGCCACTTTTGCCACTCACTGTATGGATTCAATTCCTTGACACAACATGACTGGAAAACAGCTTTTGCCTTCATATTTATCATATTTGAACAGCATCTGACAGTGAAACATGTTTGTGAACATTGATTTTCAAAAACTGCAGTCTACCCGTTTCTATTGCTCTAAAACAGCTTTTCGCGGGCTGAAAATGCCACTTTTGCCACTTACTGTATGGAGTCAATTCCTTGATACAACGTGACTGGAAACAGCTTTTGCCTTCATATTTATCATATTTGAACAGCATCTGACAGTGAAACATGTTTGTAAACATTGATTTTCAAATTGTGCACTGTTGCTATGTCTAATGCTCTAAAACAGCTTTTCGCCGGCTGAAAATGCCACTTTTGCCACTCACTGTATGGAGTCAATTCCTTGACACAACCTGACTGGAAACAGCTTTTGCCTTCATATTTATCATATTTGAACAGCATCTGACAGTGAAACATGTTTGTAAACACTGATTTTGAAAAACTGCAGTCTACCTGTTTCTCATGCTGTGAAACAGCTTTTCGCGGGCTGAAAATGACACTTTGCCACTCACTGTATGGAGTCAATTCCTTGCTATAACGTGACTGGCAACAGCTTTTTCCTTCATATTTATCATATTTGAACAGCATCTGACAGTGAAACATGTTTGTAAACATTGATTTTGAAAAACTGCATTGTTGCTATTTCTAATGCTCTAAAACAGCTTTTCGCGGGCTGAAAATGCCACTTTTGCCACTCACGGTATGGAATCAATTCCTTGACACAACGTGAAAGGAAACAGCTTTTGCCTTCATTTTTATCATACTTAAACAGCATCTGACAGTGAAACATGTTTGTAAACATTGATTTTAAAATCTGCATTGTTGCTATTTCTAATGCTCTAAAACAGCTTTTCGCGTGCTGAAAATGCCACTTTTGCCACTCACTGTATGGAATCAATTCCTTGATACATCGAGACTGGAAACAGCTTTTGCCTTCATTTTTTTCATATTTTAACTGCATCTGACAGTGAAACATGTTTGTAAACATTGATTTTAAAAAAGTGCACTGTTGCAATTTCAAATGCTCTAAAACAGCTTTTCGCGGCCTGAAAATGTCACTTTTGCCACTCACTGTATGGAGTCAATTCCTTGATACAACGTGACTGGAAACAGCTTTTGCTTTCATTTTTATCATATTTGAACAGCATCTGACAGGAAAACATGTTTGTAAACATTGATTTTGAAAAACTGCAGTCTAGCTGTTTCTCATGCTCTCAAACAGCTTTTCGCTGGCTGAAAATGCCACTTGTGCCACTCACTGTATGGAGGCAATTCCTTGTTACAACGTGACTGGAAACAGCTTTTGCCTTCAAATTTATAATATTTGAACAGCATCTGACAGTGAAACATGTTTGTAAACATTCATTTTCAAATTGTAAACTGTTGCTATGTCTAATGCTCTAAAACAGCTTTTCGAGGGCTGAAAATGCCACTTTTGCCACTCGCTGTATGGAGTCAATTCCTTGACACAATGTGACTGGAAACAGCTTTTGCCTTCAAATTTATCATATTTGAACAGTGTCTGACAGTGAAACATGTTTGTAAACATTGATTTTGAAAAACTGCAGTCTACCTGTTTCTCATGCTGTAAAACAGCTTTTCGCGGGCTGAAAATGCCACTTTTGCCACTCACTGTATGGAGTCAATTCCTTGATACAACGTGACTGGAAAAAGCTTTTGCCTTCATATTTTTCATATTTGAAAAGCATCTTACAGTGAAACATGTTTTTTAAACATTGATTTTGAAAAACTGCAGTCTACCTGTTTCTAACGCTCTAAAACAGCTTTTCGCGGGCTGAAAATGCCACTTTTGCCACTCACTGTATGGAGTCAATTCCTTCATACAACGTGACTGGAAACAGGTTTTGCCTTCATATCTATCATATTTGAACAGCATCTGACAGTGAAACATGTTTGTAAACATTGATTTCAAATTGTGCACTGTTGCTATTTCTATTGCTTTAAAACAGCTTTTCGCGGGATGAAAATGCCACTTTTCCCACTTACTGTATGGAGTCAATTCCTTTATACAAAGTGACTGGAAAAAGCTTTTGCCTTCATATTCATCATATTTAAACAGCATCTGACAGTGAAACATTTTTGTAAACATTGATTTTCAAATTGTGCACTGTTGCTATGTCTAATACTCTAAAACAGCTTTTCGCGGGCTGAAAATGCCACTTTTGCCACTCACTGTATGGAGTAAATTCCTTGATACAACATGACTGGAAACAGCTTTTGCCTTCATATTTATCATATTTGAACAGCATCTGACAGTGAAACATGTTTGTAAACACTCATTTTGAAAAACTGCAGTCTACCTGTTTCTCATGCTGTAAAACAGCTTTTCGCGGGCTGAAAATGACACTTTTGCCACTCACTGTATGGAGTCAATTCCTTGATAAAACGTGACTGGAAAAAGCTTTTGCCTTCATATTTATCATATTTGAACAGCATCTCACATTGAAACATGTTTGTCAACATAGATTTTCAAAAAGTGCACTGTTGCTATTTCTAATGCTCTAAAACAGCTTTTCGCGGGCTGAAAATTCCACTTTAGCCACATACTGTATGGTGTCAATTCCTTGACACGATTTTACTGGAAACAGCTTTTCCCTTCATATTTATCATATTTGAACAGCATCTGACAGTGAAACATGTTTGTAAACATTGATTTTGAAAAACCGAAGTCTACCTTTTTCTCATGCTCTAAAACAGCTTTTCGCAGTCTGAAAATGCCACTTTTGCCACTCACTGTATGGAGTAAATTCCTTGATATAACGTGACTGGCAACAGCTTTTTCCTTCATATTTATCATATTTGAACAGCATCTGACAGTGAACCATGTTTGTAAACATTGATTTTGAATAAGTGCACTGTTGCTATTTCCAATGCTCTAAAACAGCTTTTCGCGATCTGAAAATGCCACTTTTGCCACTCACTATATGTAATCAATTCCTTGATACAACGTGACTGGAAACAGTTTGTGCCTTCATATTTATCATATTTGAACAGCATCTGACCATGAAACATGTTTGTAAACATTGATTTTGAAAAACTGCAGTCTACCTGTTTCTCATGCTGTAAAACAGCTTTTCGCGGGCTGAAAATGACACTTTTGCCACTCACTGTATGGAGTCAATTCCTTGATACAACGTGACTGGAAAAAGCTTTTGCCTTCATATTTATCATATTTGAACAGCATCTCACATTGATACATGTTTGTCAACATAGATTTTCAAAAAGTGCACTGTTGCTATTTCTAATGCTCTAAAACAGCTTTTCGCGGGCTGAAAATGCCACTTTAGCCACATACTGTATGGTGTCAATTCCTTCATACAACGTGACTGGAAAAAGCTTTTGCCTTCATATTTATCATATTTGAACAGCATCTGACATTGAAACATGTTTGTAAACATTGATTTTCAAAAAATGCACTGTTGCTATGCTCTAAAACAGCTTTTTGCAGGCTGAAAATGCCACTTTTGCCACTTACTGTATGGAGTAAATTCCTTGATACACCGTGAGTGGAAACAGCGTTTGCCGTCATATTTGTCATATTTGAACAGCATCTGACAGTGAAACATGTTTGTAAACATTGATTTTGAAAAACTGCAGTCTAGCTGTTTCTCATGCTCTAAAAAAGATTTTCGCGGGTTGAAAATGCCACTTTTGCCACTAACTGTATGGAGTCAATTCCTTGATACAACGTGACTGGAAACAGCTTTTGCCTTAATATTTTTCATATTTGAACAGCATCTGACAGTGAAACATGTTTGTAAACATTGATTTTGAAAAACTGCAGTCTAGCTGTTTCTCATGCTCTAAACAGCTTTTCGCGGGCTGAAAATGCCACTTTTGCCACTTACTTTATGGAGTCAATTCCTTCATACAACGTGACTGGAAACAGCTTTTGCCTTCATATTTATCATATTTGAACAGCATCTGACAGTGAAACATGTTTGTAAACATTGATTTTCAAAAATTGCACTGTTGCTATTTCTAATGCTCTAAAACAGCTTTTCCTTGACTGAAAATGCCACTTTTGATACTTACTATATGGAGTCAATTCCTTGATACAACGTGACTGGAAACAGCTTTTGCCTTAATATTTATCATATTTGAACAGCATCTCACATTGAAACATGTTTGTCAACATAGATTTTCAAAAAGTGCACTGTTGCTATTTCTAATGCTCTAAAACAGCTTTTCGCGGGCTGAAAATTCCACTTTAGCCACATACTGTATGGTGTCAATTCCTTGACACGATTTTACTGGAAACAGCTTTTGCCTTCATATTTATCATATTTGAACAGCATCTGACAGTGAAACATGTTTGTAAACATTGATTTTCAAAAATTGCACTGTTGCTATTTCTAATGCTCTAAAACAGCTTTTCCTTGTCTGAAAATGCCACTTTTGATACTTACTATATGGAGTCAATTCCTTGATACAACGTGACTGGAAACAGCTTTTGCCTTCATTTTTATCATAATTGAACAGCATCTGACAGTGAAACATGTTTGTAAACACTGATTTTGAAAAACTGCATTGTTGCTATTTCTAATGCTCTAAAACAGCTTTTCGCGTGCTGAAAATGCCACTTTTGCCACTCACTGTATGGAATCAATTCCTTGACACAACGTGAAAGGAACCAGCTTTTGCCTTCATTTTTATCATACTTGAACAGTATCTGACAGTGAAACATGTTTGTAAACATTGATTTTAAAATCTGCATTGTTGCTATTTCTAATGCTCTAAAACAGCTTTTCGCGTGCTGAAAATGCCACTTTTGCCACTCACTGTATGGAATCAATTCCTTGATACAACGAGACTGGAAACAGCTCTTGCCTTCATATTTATCATATTTGAACAGCATCTGACAGTGAAACATGTTTGTAAACATTGATTTTGAAAAACTGCAGTCTAGCTGTTTCTCATGCTCTAAAACAGCTTTTCGCGTGCTGAAAATGCCACTTTTCCCACTTACTGTATGGAGTCATTTCCTTGATACAACGTGACTGGAAACAGCTTTTGCTTTCATTTTTATCATATTTGAACAGCATCTGACAGTGAAACATGTTTGTAAACATTGATTTTGAAAAACTGCAGACTTGCTGTTTCTCAAGCTCTAAAACAACTTTTCGCTGGCTGAAAATGACACTTTTGATTCTTACTGTATGGAGTCAATTCCTTGATACAACGTGACTGGAAAGAGCTTTTGCCTTCATATTTATCATATTTGAACAGCATCTGACAGTGAAACATGTTTGTAAACATTGATTTTGAAAAACTGCATTGTTGCTATTTCTAATGCTCTAAAACAGCTTTTCGCGGGCTGAAAATGCCACTTTTGCCACTCACTGTATGGAATCAATTCCTTGACACAACGTGAAAGGAAACAGCTTTTGCCTTCATTTTTATCATACTTAAACAGCATCTGACAGTGAAACATGTTTGTAAACATTGATTTTAAAATCTGCATTGTTGCTATTTCCAATGCTCTAAAACAGCTTTTCGCGTGCTGAAAATGCCACTTTTGCCACTCACTGTATGGAATCAATTCCTTGATACAACGTGACTGGAAAGAGCTTTTGCCTTCATTTTTTTCATATTTTAACTGCATCTGACAGTGAAACATGTTTGTAAACATTGATTTTCTAAAAGTGCACTGTTGCTATTTCTATTGCTCTGAAACAGCTTTTCGCTGGCTAAAAATTCCACTTTTGCCACTCAATGTATGGAATCAGTTCCTTGATACAACGTGTCTGGAAACAGCTTTTGCCTTCATTATTATCATATTTGAAAAGCATCTGACATTGAAACATGTTTGTAAACATTGATTTTCAAAAAGTGCACTGTTGCTTTTCTAATGCTCTAAAACAGCTTTTCGCGGGCTGAAAATGCCACTTTTGCCACTTATGGAGTCAATTCCTTGATACAACGTGACTGGAAACAGCTCTTGCCTTCATATTTATCATATTTGAACAGCATCTGACAGTGAAACATGTTTGTAAACATTGATTTTGAAAAACTGCAGTCTACCTGTTTCTCATGCTCTAAAAAAGCTTTTCGCGGGCTGAAAATGCCACTTTTGCCACTTACTGAATGGAGTCATTTCCTTGATACAACGTGACTGGAAACAGCTTTTGCTTTCATTTTTATCATATTTGAACAGCATCTGACAGTGAAACATGTTTGTAAACATTGATTTTGAAAAACTGCAGACTTGCTGTTTCTCAAGCTCTAAAACAACTTTTCGCTGGCTGAAAATGACACTTTTGATACTTACTGTATGGAGTCAATTCCTTGATACAACGTGACTGGAAAGAGCTTTTGCCTTCATATTTATCATATTTGAACAGCATCTGACAGTGAAACATGTTTGTAAACATTGATTTTGAAAAACTGCAGTCTACCTGTTTCTCATGCTCTAAAACAGCTTTTCGCTGGCTGAAAATGCCACTTTTGCCACTCACTGTATGGAGTCAATTCCTTGATACAACGTGACTGGAAACAGCTTTTTCCTTCATGTTTTTCATATTTGCACAGCATCTGACAGTGAAACATGTTTGTAAACATTGATTTTCAAAAGGTGCACTGTTGCTATTTCTCATGCTCTAAAACAGCTTTTCGCGGGCTGAAAATGCACCTTTTGCCCCGTACTGGATGTAGTCAATTCCTTGATACAACGTGACTGGAAACAGCTTTTGCCTTCATTTTTTTCATATTTTAACTGCATCTGACAGTGAAACATGTTTGTAAACATTGATTTTAAAATCTGCATTGTTGCTATTTCTAATGCTCTAAAACAGCTTTTCGCGTGCTGAAAATGTCACTTTTGCCACTCACTGTATGGAGTCAATTCCTTGATACAACGTGACTGGAAACAGCTTTTGCTTTCATTTTTATCATATTTGAACAGCATCTGAAAGGAAAACATGTTTGTAAACATTGATTTTGAAAAACTGCAGTCTAGCTGTTTCTCATGCTCTCAAACAGCTTTTCCCGGGCTGAAAATGTCATTTTTGCCACTTGTTTTATGGAGTCAATTCCTTGATACAACGTGAATGGAAACAGCTTTTACCTTCATATTTATCATATTTGAACAGCATCTGACAGTGAAACATGTTTGTAAACATTGATTTTCAAAAAATGCACTGTTGCTATGCTCTAAAACAGCTTTTCGAGGGCTGAAAATGCCACTTTTGCCACTCACTGTATGGAATTAATTCCTTGATACAGCGTGACAGGAAACAGCTTTTCCCTCATTTTCATCATATTTGAACAGCATCTGACAGTGAAACATGTTTGTAAACATTGATTTTCAAAAACTGCATTGTTGCTATTTCTAATGCTCTAAAACAGCTTTACGCGGGCTGAAAATGCCACTTTTGCCACTCACTGTATGGAGTCAATTCCTTGATACAACGTAACTGGAAACAGGTTTTGCCTTCATATTTATCATATTTGAACAGCATCTGACAGTGAAACATGTTTGTAAACATTGATTTTCAAAAAATGCACTATTGCTATGCTCTAAAACAGCTTTTCGCGGGATGAAAATGCCACTTTTGCCACTCACTGTATGGAATCAATTTCTTGATATAACGTGACTGGAAACAGCTTTTGCCTTCATTTTTATCATATTTGAACAGCATCTGACAGTGAAACATGTTTGTAAACACTGATTTTAAAAAACTGCAGTCTAGCTGTTTCTCATGCTCTAAAACAGCTTTTCGTGGGTTGAAATGCCAGTTTTGCCACTTCCTGTATGGAGTCAATTCCTTGATACTACGTGACTGAAAACAGCTTTTGCCTTCCTATTTATCATATTTGTACAGCATCTGACAGTGAAGCATGTTTGTAGACACTGATTTTCAAAAACTTCAGTCTACCTGTTTCTCATGCTCTAAAACAGCTTTTCGCGGGTTGAAAATGCCACTTTTGATACTTACTGTATGGAGTCAATTCCTTGATACAACGTGACTGGAAACAGCTTTTGCCTTCATATTTATCATATTTGAACAGCATCTGACAGTGAAACATGTTTGTAAACATTGATTTTGAAAAACTGCAGTCAACCTGTTTCTACTGCTCTAAAACAGCTTTTCGCGGGCTGAAAATGCCACTTTGGCCACTTACTGTATGGAGTCAATTCCTTGATACAACGTGACTGGAAACAGCTTTTGCCTTCATATCTATCATATTTTAACAGCATCTGACAGTGAAACATATTTGTAAACATTGATTTTCAAATTGTAAACTGTTGCTATGTCTATTGCTCTAAAACAGCTTTTCGCGGGCTGAAAATGCCACTTTTGCCACTCACTGTATGGAGTCAATTCCTTCATCCAACGTGACTGGAAAAAGCTTTTGCCTTCAAATCTATCATATTTGAAAAGCATCTGACAGTGAAACATGTTTGTAAACATTGATTTTCAAAAAGTGCACTGTTGTTATTTGTAATGCTCTAAAACAGCTTTTCGCGGGCTGAAAATGCCACTTTTGCCACTCACTGTATGGAGTCAATTCCTTGATACAACGTGACTGGAAACAGCTCTTGCCTTCATATTTATCATATTTGAACAGCATCTGACAGTGAAACATGTTTGTAAACATTGATTTTGAAAAACTGCAGTCTAGCTGTTTCTCATGCTCTAAAACAGCTTTTCGCGGGCTGAAAATGCCACTTTTCCCACTTACTGTATGGAGTCATTTCCTTGATACAACGTGACTGGAAACAGCTTTTGCTTTCATTTTTATCATATTTGAACAGCATCTGACTGTGAAACATGTTTGTAAACATTGAGTTTGAAAAACTGCAGACTTGCTGTTTCTCAAGCTCTAAAACAACTTTTCGCTGGCTGAAAATGACACTTTTGATACTTACTGTATGGAGTCAATTCCTTGATACAACGTGACTGGAAAGAGCTTTTGCCTTCATATTTATCATATTTGAACAGCATCTGACAGTGAAACATGTTTGTAAACATTGATTTTCAAAAAGTGCATTGTTGCTATTTCTAATGCTCTAAAACAGCTTTTCGCGGCCTGAAAATGCCACTTTTTCCACTCACTGTATGGAGTCAATTCCTTGATACAACGTGACTGGAAACAGCTTTTGCCTTCATATTTATCATATTTGAACAGCATCTGACAGTGAAACATGTTTGTAAACATTGATTTTCAAAAAATGCACTGTTGCTATTTCTAATGCTCTAAAACAGCTTTTCGCGTGCTGAAAATGCCACTTTTGCCACTCACTGTATGGAATCAATTCCTTGATACAACGAGACTGGAAACAGCTTTTGCCTTCATTTTTTTCATATTTTAACTGCATCTGACAGTGAAACATGTTTGTAAACATTGATTTTAAAATCTGCATTGTTGCTATTTCTAATGCTCTAAAACAGCTTTTCGCGTGCTGAAAATGTCACTTTTGCCACTCACTGTATGGAGTCAATTCCTTGATACAACGTGACTGGAAACAGCTTTTGCTTTCATTTTTGTCATATTTGAACAGCATCTGACAGTGAAACATGTTTGTAAACATTGATTTTGAAAAACTGCAGTCTAGCTGTTTCTCATGCTCTCAAACAGCTTTTCCCGGGCTGAAATGCAACTTTTGCCACTCACTGTATGGAGTCAATTCCTTGATACAACGTGACTGGAAACAGCTTTTGCCTTCATATTTATCATATTTGAACTGCATCTGACAGTGAAACATGTTTGTAAACATTGATTTTCAAAAAGTGCACTGTTGGTATTTCTAATGCTCTAAAACAGCTTTTCGCGGGCTGAAAATGCCACTTTTGTCACTCACTGTATGGAGTCAATTCCTTGATACAACGTGACTGGAAACAGCTTTTGCTTTCATTTTTATCATATTTGAACAGCATCTGACAGGAAAACATGTTTGTAAACATTGATTT
>JAMOIN010001207.1:0-34953 GCA_024666655.1 Dascyllus trimaculatus | reverse complement strand
GAGCCTGTCCACACGGCTCCCCAGCACCACAGCCCAGCACACCAGGCTCCCCAACCCAGCTCAACGAGATCCCCAGCACAGCACACGGGGCCCCCCAGCACCACATCCCGCCTGGCTCTCCATCAGAGCTTGTTCACTCCGCTCCCCAGCAGAGCCTTTTCAAACCACTCCCCAGCAGAGCCTGTACACACGGCTCCCCAGCACCACAGCCCAGCACACCGGGCTACCCAGCCCAGCTCAACGGGCTCCCCAGCACAGCACAAGGGGCCCCCCAGCACAGCACACGGGGCTTCCCAGCACAACAGCCCTCCTGGCTCTCCATCAGAGCCTGTTCACTCCGCTCCCCAGCAGAGCCTGTTCAAACCACTCGCCAGCAGAGCCTGTCCACACGGCTCCCCAGCACCACAGACCAGCAAACCGGGCTCCCCAGCCAAGCACACCGGGCTCCTCAGCCCAGCTCACAGGGCTCCCCAGCACAGCACACGGGGGCCCCCAGCACCACAGCCCGCCTGGCTATCCAGCAGAGCCTGTTCAAACCAATCCCAAGCACAGCCTGTCCACACGCCTCCCCAGCACCACTGCCCACCACACCGGGCTCCCCAGCCATGCTCAACCGGCTCCCCAGCATGGAACACGGGGACCCCCAGCACCACTGCCCGCGTTGCTCTCCAACAGAGCCTTTTGAAATCACTCCCCAGCACAGCCTGTCCACACGCCTCCCCAAAAGCACAGCCCAGAACACCGGGCTCCCAAGCCCAGCTCACCGGGCTCCCCAGCACAGCACACGGGGCCCCCCAGCAGAGCCTGTCTACACGGTTGGCCAGCACCACAGTCCAGTACACCGGGCTCCCAAGCACAGCACACCGGGCCCCCCAGCACCAATGCCCGCCTGGCCCCCCAGCAGAGCCTGTCCACACGGCTCCCCAGCAGCACAGCCTAGCACACCGGGATCCCCAGCACAGCACACGGGGGCCCCCAGCACCACAGCCCGCCCGGCTCTCCATCGGAGCCTCTTCACACGGCTCCCCAGCAGCACAGCCCAGCACACCGGGCTACCCAGCGCAGCACAGTGGGGTCTCCCCAGCCAAGCTCACAGGGCTGCCCAGAACAGCACACGGGGGCCCCCAGCACCACAGTTCGCCTGGCTCTCCATCAGTGCCTGTACAACCATCTCCGCAGCAGACCCTGTCCACACTGCTCCCCAGCACCACAGCCCAGCACACCGTACTCCCCAGCCCAGCTCACCATGGCCCCAAGCACAGAGCACGGGGGCCCCCAGCAGAGCCTTTCTACACGGCTCCCCAGCACCACAGCCCGCCTGGCTCTCCAGCATAGCCTGTTTACAACGCTCCCCAGCAGAGCCTGTCTACACGGCTCCCCAGCACCACAGCCCAGAACACCGGGCTCCCCAGCACCACAGCCCAGCACACGGGGCTCCCCATCCCAGTACACTGGGCTCCCGAGCACAGCACACGGGGGCCCCCAGCACCACAGCCCACATGGCTCTCCATCAGAGCCTGTTCAAACCGCTCCCCAGCAGAGCCTGTCTACACGGCTCCCCAGCAGCACATCCCAGCACACCGGGCTCCCCAGCCAAGCTCACCGGGCTCCCCAGCACAGCACACGAGGGCCCCCAGCACCACAGCCCGCCTGGCTCTCCAGCAGAGCCTCTTCACACCGCTCCCCAGCAGAGCCATTCCACACGGGTCCCCAGCAGCACAGCCCAGCACAGAGGGCTCCATAGCCGATCTCACCGGGCTCCGCAGCAAAGCACACGGGGCCCCCCAGCACCACAGCCCAGCACACCGGGCTCCCCAGCCCAGCTCAACGAGCTACCCAGCACTGCACACGGGGGCCCAAAGCACCACAGCCCGCCTGGCTGTCCAGCAGAGCCTGTTCAGACGGCTCTCCATCAGAGCCTGTTCACACCGCTCCGCAGACGGGCCTGTCCACACGGCTCCCCAGCACCACAGCCCAGCACACCGGGCTCCCCAGCACAGCTCACGGGGCCCCCCATCACCACAGCTCACCTGGCTCTCCATTAGAGACTGTTCACACCGCTCCCCAGCAGAGCCTGTTCACAACGCTCCCCAGCAGAGCCTGTCCACGCTGCTCCCCAGCAGCACGGCCCAGCACACCGGACTCCCCGGCCATGCTCACCGGGCTCACCAGCACAGCACACGGGGCCCCTCAGAACCACAGCCCGCCTGGCTCTCCATCAGAGCCTGTTAACACCGCTCCGCAGCAGAGCCTGTCTACACGGCTCCCCAGCACCAAAGCCCAGAACACCGGACTCCCCAACCCAGCTCACCGGCCTCCCCAGCACAGCACACGGGGCCCCCCAGAACCACAGCCCGCCTGGCTCTCCATCAGAGCGTTTTCACACCGCTCCCCAGCAGAGCCTGTCCACACGGCTCCCCAGCACCAAAGCCCAGCACACCGGGCTACCCAGCACCACAGCCCAGCACACGGGGCTCCCCAGCCCAGCTCACAGGGCTCCCAAGCACAGCACACGGGGGCCCCCAGCACCAAAGCCCGCCTGGCTCTCCAGCAGAGCCTTTTCAAACCAATCCCCACCAGAGGCTGTCCACACGGCTACCCAGCACAGCAGCCTAGCACACCGGGCTCCCCAGCACAGCTCAACGGGGTCACCGGCACAGCACACGGGGCCCACCAGCACCACAGCCTTCCTGGCTCTCCATCAGTGCCTGTTCACACCGCTCCCCAGCAGAGCCTGTTCAAACCACTCGCCAACAGAGCCTGTAGACACGGCTCCCCAGCACCACAGCCCAACACACCGGGCTCCCCAGCCCAGCTCAACGGGCTCCCCAGCACAGCACACGGGGCCCCCCAGCACCACAGCCCGCCCGACTCTCCATCAGAGCCTGTTCAACCCTCTCCCCATCAGAGCCTGTCCACACGGCTTCCCAACACCACAGCCCAGCACACTGGGCTCCGAAGCCCAGCTCACTGGGCTCCCGAGCACAGCACACGGGAGCCCCCAGCACCACAGCCCGGCTGGCTCTCCATCAGAGCCTTTTCACACCGCTCACCGGCAGAGCCTGTCCACACAGCTCCCCAGCAGCACAGCCCAGCACAACGGGCTCCCCAGCCATGCTCACCAGGGTCCCCAGCACAGAACACGGGGCCCCCCGGCACCACAGCCCGCCTGGCTCTCCAACAGAGCCTGTTCAAACCACCCCCCAGAAGAGCCTGTCCACACAGCTCCCCAGCTCCACAGCACAGCACACCGGGCTCCACAGCCCAGCTCACCGGGCTCCCCAGCACAGCACACGGGGCCCCCCAGTACCACAGCCCGCCTGGCTCTTCAGCAGAGACTGTTCAAACCACTCCCCAGCAGAGCCTGTCCACACGGCTCCCCAGCAGAGCCTGTCCACACGGCTCCCCAGCACCACAGCCCAGAACACCGGGCTCCCCAGCACAGCACACGGGGCCCCCCAGCACCACAGCCCGCCTTGCTCTCCGTCAGGGCCTATTCAACCCTCTTCCCAGCAGAGCCTGTTCACACCGCTCCCCAGCAGAGCCTGTCTACACGGCTCCCCAGCTCCACAGCCCAGCACATGGGGCCCCCCAGCACCACAGCCCAGCACACCGGGCTCCCCAGCCCAGCTCACCGGGCCCCCCAGCACAGCACACAGGGGCCCCCAGCACCACAGCCCGCTTGGCTCTCCATCAGAGACTCTTCACACCGCTCCCCAGCAGAGCCTGTTCACTCCGCTCCGCAGCAGAGCCTGTCTACACGGCTCCACAGCAGAGCCTGTCTACACGGCTCCCCAGCACCACAGCCCAGCACACCGGGCTCCCCAGCACAGCACACGGGGCCCCCCAGCAACTCAGGCCGCCTGGCTCTCCAGCAGAGCCTATTCACACCGCTCCCCAGCAGAGCCTTTCCACAGGGCTCCCCAGCACTAAAGCCCAGCACACGGGGCTCCCAAGCCGATCTCACAGGGCTCCCCAGCACAGCACACGGGGCCCCCCAGTACCACAGCCCTCCTGACTCTCCAGCAGAGCCTGTTCACACCACTCCAAAGCAGAGCCTGTCAACACAGCTCCCCAGCAGAACAGCCCAGCACACCGGGCTCCCCAGCCCAGATCACCGGGCTCCCAGCACCACAGCCAGCCTGGCTCTCCATCAGAGCCTGTTCACACGGCTCCCCAGCAGAGCTTGTCTACACGGCTCCCCAGCAGCACAGCCCAGCACACCGGGCTGCGCATCCCAGTTCACCGGGCTCCCCAGCACAGCACACGGGGGCCCTCAGCATGACAGCCCGCCTGGCTCTCCATCAGAGCCTGTTCAGACCGCTCCCCAGCAGAGCTTGTCCACACGGCTCCCCAGCAGCACAGCCCAGCACACCGGGTTCCCCAGCACAGCACACGGGGGCCCCCACTACCACAGCCCGCCTGGCTCTC
This sequence comes from Dascyllus trimaculatus, assembly GCA_024666655.1. Taxonomy (NCBI): domain Eukaryota; kingdom Metazoa; phylum Chordata; class Actinopteri; family Pomacentridae; genus Dascyllus; species Dascyllus trimaculatus. Next base: position 30,522 of record JAMOIN010001207.1, on the reverse strand, counting down.
CATCAGAGCCTGTTCAGACCGCTCCCCAGCAGAGCCTGTCCACACGGCTCCCCAGCAGCACAGCCCAGCACGCCGGGTTCCCCAGCACAGCACACGGGGGCCCCAACTACCACAGCCCGCCTGGCTCTCCATCAGAGCCATTTCACACCGCTCCCCAGCAGAGCCTGTCCACACGGCTCCCCAGCACCACAGCCCAGCTCACCGGGCTCTCCAGCACTGCACACGGGGCCCCCCAGCACCACAGCCCGCCTGGCTCTCGAGCAGAGCCTCTTCACACCGCTCCCCAGCAGAGCCTGTCTACACGGCTCGCCATCACCACAGCAAAGCACACAGGGATCCCCAGCCCAGCTCACCGGGCTCCTGAGCACAGCTCACGGGGGCCCCCAGCACCACAGCCCGCCTGGCTCTCCATCAGTGCCTGTTCACACCCCTCCGCAGCAGAGCCTGTCTACACGGCTCCCCAGCACAAAAGCCCAGCACACCGGGCTCCCCAGCCCAGCTCACCAGGCTCCCCAGCACAGCACACGGGGCCCCCCAGCACCACAGCCTGCCTGGCTCTCCAGCAGAGCCTGTTCAAACCACTCCCCAGCAGAGCCTGTCCACATGGCTCCCCAGCACCACAGCCCGCCTGGCTCTCCAGCAGAGCCTGTTCACACCGCTCCCCAGCAGAGCCTGTCTACACGGCTCCCCAGCAGCACAGCCCAGAAAACCGGGCTCCTCTGCCCATCTCACCGGGCTCCCCAGCACCACAGCCCGCCTGGCTCTCCATCAGAGCCTTTTCAAACCACTCCCCAACAGAGCCTGTCCACACGGCTCCCCAGCACCACAGCCCAGAACAATGGGCTCCCCAGCCCAGCTCAACGGGCTCCCCAGGACAGCACACGGTCCCCCCCAGCACCACAGCCCGCCTGGCTCTCCATCAAATCCTGTTCACACCGCTCCCCAGCAGAGCCTGTGTACACGGCTCCCCATCACCACAGCCCAGCACACCGGGCTCCCCAGCCAAGCTCACCGGTCTCCCCAGGACAGCACACGAGGCCCCCCAGCACCACAGCCCGCCTGGCTCTCCATCAGAGCCTGGTCACAGCGCTCCCCAGCAGAGCCTGTCCAAAAGGCTCCCCAGCACCACAGCCCAGAACACTGGGCTCCCCAGCCCACCTCACCGGGCCCACTACACAAATCACACGGGGGCGCCCAGAATCAAGGCCCGCCTGGCTCTCCATCAGAGCCAGTTCACAAAGCTCCGTAGCAGAGCCTGTCTACACGGATCCCCAGAACCACAGCCCAGCTCACCGGGCTCTCCAGCACTGCACACGGGGCCCCCCAGCACAGCACACGGGGGCCCCCACCACAGCTCACCGGGCTCCCCTGAACCACAGCCCGCCTGGCTCTCCATCAGAGCCTGTTCAACCCTCTCCCCAGCAGAGCCTGTCCAAACGGCTCCCCAGCACCAAAGCCCAGCACACCGGGCTCCCCAGCACAGCACACGGGGCCCCCCAGCACCACAGCCCGCCTGGCTCTCCATCAGAACCTGTTCAACCCTCTCCCCAGAAGAGACTGTCCACACGGCTCCCCAGCACCACAGCCCAGCACACCGGGCTCCCCAGCCCAACTCAACGGGCTCCCCAGCACAGCACACGGGGCCCCCCAGCACCACAGCCCGCCTGGCTCTCCATCAGAGCCTGTCTACACGGCTCCCCAGCACCACAGCCCAGCTCACCGTTCTCGCCAGCACCACTGCCCAGCACACCGGGCTCCACATCCCAGCTTAACGGGCTCCGCAGCACAGCACACGGGGCCCCCGGCACCACAGCCCGCCTGGCTCTCCATCAGAGCCTGTTCACAGCACTCCGCAGCAGAGCCTGTCTACACGGCTCCCCAGCACCACAGCCCAGCACACCGGGCTCCCCAGCCCAGCTCACCGGGCTCCCCAGCACAGCACACGGCGTCCCACAGCATCACAGCCCGAATGGCTCCCCAGCAGAGCCTGTCTACACGGCTCCCCAGCAGCACAGCCCAGTACACCGCAGCACAGCCCGCCTGGCTCTCCATCAGAGCCTGTTCAAACCGCTCCCCAGCAGATCCTGTCCACACGGCTCCCCAGCAGCACAGCCCAGCACACCGGGCTCCATAGCCGATCTCACCGGGATCCGCAGCACAGCACATGGGGCCCCCCAGCACCACAGCCCAGCACACCGGGCTCCCCAGCACAGCACACGGGGGCCCCCAGAGACACAGCCCGCCTGGCTCTCCAGCAGAGACTGTTCAAAACACTCCCCAGCAGAGCCTGTCAACACGGCTCCCCAGCGGCACAGCCGAGCACACCGGCCTCCCCAGCACAGCACACGGGGGCCCACAGCACAGCACACGGGGGCCCCCAGCACCACAGCCCGTGTTGCTCTCCGGCAGAGCCTGTTCAAACCACTCCCCAGCACAGCCTGTCCACAAGCCTCCCCAGCAGCACATCCCAGAACACCGGGCTGCCCAGCCCAGCTCACCGGGCTCCCCAGCACAGCACACGGGGGCCGCCAACACCACAGCCCGCCTGGCTCTCCAGCAGAGCCTGTTCACACGGGTCCTCAGCAGAGCCGGTACACACGGCTGCACCGCAGCACACCCTAGGACACCGGGCTCCCCAGCCCAGCCCATCGGGCTCCCCAGCACAGCACACGGGGGCCCCCAGCACCAAAGCCCGCCTGGCTCTAAATCAGAGCATGTTCAACCCTCTCCCCAGCAGAGCCTGTTCAAACAGCTCCCCAGCAACACAGCCCAGCACACCGGGCTCCCCAGCCAAGCTCAACGGGCTCCCCAGCACAGCACACGGGGGCCCCCAGCACCACAGCCCGCCTGGCTTTCCATCAGAGCCTGTCCAAACCACTCCCCAGCACCGCCTGTCCACACGCCTCCCCAGCACCACTGCCCAGCACACCGGGCTCCCCAGCCAGGCTCAATCGGCTCCCCAGCATTGAACACGGGGACCCCCAGCACCACAGCCCGCGTTGCTCTCCAGCAGAGCCTGTTGAAATCACTCCCCAGCACAGCCTGTACACACGCCTCCCCAGCAGCACAGCCCAGAACACCGGGCTCCCAAGCCAAGCTCACCGGGCTCCCAAGCACAGCACACCGGGCCCCCCAGCAGAGCCTGTCTACACGGTTGGCCAGCACCACAGTCCAGTACACCGGGCTCCCCAGCCAAGCTCAACGGGCTCCCCAGCACAGCACACGGGGGCCCCCAGCACCACAGCCCGCCTGGCTCTCCAACAGAGCCTGTTCACACCACTCCCCAGCAAAGCCTTTCTACAAAGCTCCACAGCACCACACCACAACACACCGGGATCCCCAGCCCAGATCACCGGGCCCCCCAGCACAGCACACGGGGGCCCCCAGCACCACAGCCCGCCTGGCAATCGAGCAGACCCTTTTCAAAACACTCCCCAGCAGAGCCTGTCCACACCGCTCCCCAGCACAGCCTGTCCAGACGGCTCCCCAGCAGCACAGCCCAGCACACCGGGCTGTCCAGCCCAGCTCACCGGGCTCCCCAGCACAGCACACCGGGTCCCCCAGCACCACATCCCGCCTGGCTCTCCATCAGAGACTGTTCACACCGCTCCCCAGCAGAGCCTGTTCACTCCGCTCCCCAGCAGAGCCTGTCTACACGGCTCCCCAGCACCACAGCCCAGCTCACTGGGCTCCCCAGCACAGCACACGGGGCCCCCCAGCACCACAGCCCACCTGGCTCTCCATCAGACCCTGTTCACACCGCTCCCCAGCAGAGCCTCTTCACTCTGCTCCCCAGCAGAGCCTTTCCACACTGCTCCCCAGCACCACAGCCCAGCACACCGGGCTCCCCAGCCAAGCTCACCGGGCTCCCCAGCACAGCACACGAGGGCCCCCGGCACCACAGCCCGCCTGGCTATCCAGCAGAGCCTCTTCACATCGCTCCCCAGCAGAGCCTGTCCACACGGCTCCCCAGCAGCACAGCCCAGCACACCGGGCTCCATAGCCGATCTCACCGCGCTCCGCAGCACAGCACACGGGGCCCCCCAGCACCACAGTCCAGCACACCGGGCAACCCAGCCCAGCTCACCGGGCTCCCCAGCACAGCACACGTGGGCCCCCAGCACCACAGCCCGCGTTGTTCTCCAGCAACGCCTGTTCAAACCACTCCCCAGCACAGCCTGTCCACACGGCTCCCCAGCAGAGCCTGTCTACACGGGTCCCCAGCAACACAGCCCAACACACCAGTCTCCCGAGCCCAGCTCACAGGGCCGCCCAGCTCAGCACACGTGGGCCCCCAACACTACAGCCCGCCTGGCTCTCCATCAGAGCCTGTTCACACCGCTCCCCATCAGAGCCTGTCTACACGGCTCCCCAGCACCACAGCCCAAAACACCGGGCTCCGAGGCCCAGCTCAACGGGCTGCCCAGCACAGCACACGGGGCCCCCCAGCACTACAGTCCTCCTGGCTCTCCATCAGAGCCATTTCACACCGCTCCCCAGCAGAGCCTGAAAACACGGCTCCCCACCAGCACAGCCCAGCACACCGGGCTCTCCAGCCGAGCTCACCGGGCCCCCCAGCACAGCACACGGGGGCCCCCAGCATCACAGCCCGCCTGGCTCTCCAGCAGAGCCTGTTCAAACCACCCCCCAGAAGAGCCTGTCCACACAGCTCCCCAGCACCACAGCCCAGCACACCGTACTCCCCAGCCCAGCTCACCATGGCCCCAAGCACAGAGCACAGGGGCCCCCAGCAGAGCCTGTCTATACGGCCCCCCAGCACCACAGCCCGCCTGGCTCTCCAGCAGAGCCTCTTCACACCGCTCCCCAGCAGAGCCATTCCACACGGCTCCCCAGCAGCACAGCCCAGCACAGAGGGCTCCATAGCCGATCTCACCGGGCTCCGCAGCAAAGCACACGGGGCCCCCCAGCACCACAGCCCGCCTGGCTGTCCTGCAGAGCCTGTTCAGACGGCTCTCCATCAGAGCCTGTTCACACCGCTCCGCAGCAGAGCCTGTCCACACGGCTCCCCAGCACCACAGAACAGCACACCGGGCTCCCCAGCACAGCACACGGGGCCCCCCATCACCACAGCTCACCTGGCTCTCCATTAGAGACTGTTCACACCACTCCCCAGCAGAGCCTGTTCACACCGCTCCCCAGCAGAGCCTGTCGACACGGCTCCCCAGCAGCACAGCCCAGCACACCGCAGCACAGCCCGCCTGGCTCTCCAGCAGAGCCTGTTCACACCGCTCCCCAGAAGAGCCTGTCCACACGGCTCCCCAGCACAACAGTCCAGCACACGGGGTTCCCCAGCCCAGCTCACCGGGGTCCCCAGCACAGCACACGGGGGCCCCAAGCACCACAGCCCGAATTGCTCGCCAGCAGAGCCTGTCTACACGGCTCCCCAGCACCACAGCCCAGCACACCAGGTTCCCCATCGCAGCTCACCGGGCTCCCCAGCACAGCACACGGGGGCCCCCAGCACCACAGCCCGCCTGGCTCTCCAGCAGAGACTGTTCAAACCACTCCCCAGCAGAGCCTGTCCACACGGCTCCCCAGCAGAGCCTGTCCACACGGCTCCCCAGCAGAGCCTGTCCACACGGCTCTCCAGCACAACAGCCCAGCACACCGGGCTGCCCAGCAAAGCACACGGTGGCCCCCAGCACCACAGCCCGCCTGACTCTCCATCAGAGCCTGTTAAACCCTCTCCCCATGAGAGCCAGTCCACACGGCTTCCCAGCACCACAGCCCAGCACACTGGGCTCCGAAGCCCAGATCACTGGGCTCCCGAGCACAGCACACGGGGGCCCCCAGCACCACAACCCGGCTGGCTCTCCATCAGAGCCTTTTCACACCGCTCCCCAGCAGAGCCTGTCTACACGGTTGGCCAGCACCACAGTCCAGTACACCGGGCTCCCCAGCCCAGCTCACCGGGCTCCGTAGAAGAGCACACGGGGGCCCCCAGCACCACAGCCCGCCTGGCTCTCCATCAGAGCCTGTTCACACCGCTCCCCAGCAGAGCCTGTCTACACGGCTCCCCAGCAGCACAGCCCAGCACACCGCAGCACAGCCCGCCTGGCTCTCCAGCAGAGCCTGTTCACACCGCTCCCCAGCAGACCCGGTCCACACGGCTCCCCAGCAGCACAGAACAGCACACAGTGTTCCCCAGCACAGCACACGCGGGCCCCCAGCACCACGGCCCGCCTGGCTCTCCAGCAGAGCCTGTTCAAACCACTCCCAAGCAGAGCCGGTCGACACGGCTCCCAAGCAGCACAGCCCAGTACTCTGGCCTCCCAAGCCCAGCTCACCTGGCTCCCCAGCACAGCACACTGGGCCCCCCAGCACCTCAGCCCACCTGGCTTTCCAGCAGAGCCACTTCACACCGCTCCCAAGCAGACCCGGTCCACACGGCTCTCCAGCAGCACAGAACAGCACACAGTGTTCCCCAGCACAGCACACGGGGGCCCCCAGCACCACGGCCCGCCTGGCTCTCCAGCAGAGCCTGTTCAAACCACTCCCAAGCTGAACCGGTCGACACGGCTCCCCAGCAGCACAGCCCTGCACACCGCAGCACAGCCCGCCTGGTTCCCCAGCAGAGCCTGTTCAAACCGCCCCCAAGCAGAGCCTGTCCACACGGCTCCCCAGCAGAACAGCCCAGCACACAGGGCTCCCGAGCACAGCACACGGGGCCCCCCAGCACCAAAGCCCGCCTTGCTCTCCAGCAGAGCCTGTTCAAAGCACTCCCCAGCAGAGCCTGTCCACACGGCTCCCCAGCACCACAGCCCAGCACACCGGAATCCCCAGCCAAGCTCACCGGGCTCCCCAGCACAGAACACGGGGCCCCCCAGCACCACAGCCCGCCTGGCTCTCCATCAGAGCCTTTTCACACCGGTCCTCACCAGAGCCTGTCCACACGGCTCCCCAGCACCACAACCCAACAGACTGCGCTCCTCAGCCGAGCTCACCGGGTTCCCCAGCACAGCACACTGGGGCCCGCAGCACCACAGCTTGCCTGGCTCTCCAGCAGAGCCTGTTCAAACCGCTCCCCAGCAGAGCCTGTCCACACGGCTCCCCGCAGCACAGCCCAGCAAACCAGGCTGCCCAGCCCAGCTCACCGGGCTCCCCAGCACAGCACACGGGGGTCCTCAGCACGACAGCCCGCCTGGCTCTCCATCAGAAACTGTTCACACCGCTCCCCAACAGAGCTTGTCCACACGGCTCCCCAGCAGCACAGCCCAGCACACCGGGCTCCCCAGCCCAGCTAACCAGGCTCCCCAGCACCGCACACGGGGCCCCCCAGCACCACAGCCCGCCTTGCTCTCCAGCAGAGCCAGTTCACACCGCTCCCCAACAGAGCCTGTCCACACGGCTCCCCAGCACCACAGCCCAGCACACCGGGCTCCCCAGCCCAGCTCACCGGGCTCCCCAGCACAGCACACGGGGGCCCCCAGCACCTCAGCCCGCCTGACTCTACATCAGAGCCTGTTCACACCGCTCCCCAGCAGAGCCTGTCTACACGGCTCCCCAGCACCACAGCCCAGCACACCGGGCTCCCAAGCCCAGCTCAACGGTCTCCTCAGAACAGAACAAGGGGCCCCCCAGAACCACAGCCCGCCTTGCTCTCCAGCAGAGCCTTTTCAAGCCACTCCCCAGCAGAGCCTGTCCACACGGCTAACCAGCACCACAGCCCAGCACACCGGGCTCCCCAGCCCAGCACACCTGGCTCCCCAGCCAAGCTCACAGGGCTGCCCAGCACAGCACACGGGGCCCCCCAGCACCACAGCCCGCCAGGCTCTCCATCATAGCCTGTACAACCCTCTCCCCAGCAGGGCCTGTCCACACTGCTCCCCAGCACAACAGCCCAGCACACCGGTATCCCCGGCCCTGCTCAACGGGCTCCCCAGCACAGCACACGCGGGCCCACAGCACCACAGCCCGCCTGGCTCTCCATCAGAGCCTGTTCACAGCGCTCCGCAGCAGAGCCTGTCCACACGGCTCCCCAGCACCACAGCCCAGCACACCGCAGCACAGCCCGCCTGGCTCTCCAGCAGAGCCTGTTCACACCGCTCCCCAGCAGACCCGGTCCACACGGCTCCCCAGCAGCACAGAACAGCACACCGGGTTCCCCAGCACAGCACACGGGGGCCCCCAGCACCACGGCCCGCCTGGCTCTCCAGCAGAGCCTGTTCAAACTACTCCCAAGCAGAGCCGGTCCACACGCCTCCCCAGCAGCACAGCCCAGCACACTGGCCTCCCAAGCCCAACTCACCGGGCTACCGAGCACAGCACACTGGGGGCCCCCAGCACCACAGCCCGCCAGGCTCTCCATCAGAGCCTGTTCACACCGCTCCTCAGCAGAGCCTGTCTACACGGCTCCACAGCAGAGCCTGTCTACACGGTTCCCCAGCACCAAAGCCCAGCACACCGGGCTCCCCAGCACCACTGACCAGCTCACCGGGCTACTCTGCCCAGCTAACCGGGCTCCCCAGCAAAGCACACGTGGCCCCACAGCACAGCACACGGGGCTTCCCAGCATCACAGCCCGCCTGGCTATCCAGCAGAGCCTGTTCAAAACACTCCCCAGCCGAGCCTGTCCACGCGGCTCCCCAGCACCACAGCCAAGCACACCGGGCTCCCCAGTCCAGCTCAACTGGCTCCCCAGCACAGCACACGGGGACCCCAAGCACAGCACACGGGGGCCCCCAGCACCACAGCCCGCGTTGCTCTCCAGCAGAGCCTGTTCAAACCACCCCCCAGTGGAGCCTGTCTGCACGGCTCCCCAGCAACACTGCCCAGCACACCTGGCTCCCCAGCCCAGCTCACCGGGCTCCACAGCACAGCACACCGGGCCCCCCAGCACCACAGCCCGACTGGCTCTCCATCAGAGCCTGTTCAAACCTCTACCCAGCAGAGACTGACCATACGGCTCCCCAGCAGCACAGCCCTGGACACCGGTCTCCCCAGCCCAGCTAACCGGGCTGCCCAGCACAGCACACGGGGGACTCCAGAATCACAGCCCGCCTGGCTCCCCAGCAGAGCCTGTTCAAACCACTCGCCAGAAGAGCCTGTCCCTGTCCACACGGTTCGCCAGCAGCAAAGCCTAGGACAGCGGGCTCCCCAGCCCAGCTCACCGGGCCGCCCAGCACAGCACACGGCTCCCCAGCACCACAGCCAAGCACACAGGGATCCCCAGCCCAGCTCACCGGGCTCCCCGGCACAGCACACGGGGGCCCCCAGCACCACAGCCCGCCTGGCTCCCTAGGAGAGCCTGTCCACACGGCTCCCCAGCACCACAGCCCAGCACACCGGGCTCCCCAGCACAGCTCACGGGGCCCCCCATCACCACAGCTCACCTGGCTCTCCATTAGAGACTGTTCACACCACTCCCCAGCAGAGCCTGTTCACACCGCTCCCCAGCAGAGCCTGTCGACACGGCTCCCCAGCAGCACAGCCCAGCACACCGCAGCACAGCCCGCCTGGCTCTCCAGCAGAGCCTGTTCACACCGCTCCCCAGAAGAGCCTGTCCACACGGCTCCCCAGCACAACAGTCCAGCACACGGGGTTCCCCAGCCCAGCTCACCGGGGTCCCCAGCACAGCACACGGGGGCCCCAAGCACCACAGCCCGAATTGCTCGCCAGCAGAGCCTGTCTACACGGCTCCCCAGCACCACAGCCCAGCACACCAGGTTCCCCATCGCATCTCACCGGGCTCCCCAGCACAGCACACGGGGCCCCCCAGCACCACAGCCCACCTGGCTCTCCATCAGACCCTGTTCACACCGCTCCCCAGCAGAGCCTGTCTACACGGTTCCCCAGCTCCACAGCCCAGCACACCGGGCACCCCAGCACCACAGCCCAGCACACGGGGCTCCCCAGCCCAGCACACCGGGCTCCCCAGCAAAGCACACGGGGCGGCCCAGCACCAAAGCCCGCCTGGCTCACCATCAGAGCCTGTTCAAACCACTCGCCAGAAGAGCCTGTCCACAGGGCAATCCAGCACCACAGCCCAGCACACCGGCCTCCCCAGCCCATCTCACCGGGCTCCCCAGCACAGCACACGGGGGGCCCCAGCAACACAGCGCGCCTGGCTCTCCATCAGAGCCTGATCACACCGCTCCCCAGCAGCACAGAACAGCACACCGGGTTCCCCCGCACAGCACACGGGGGCCCCCAGCAACACGGCCCGCCTGGCTCTCCAGCAGAGCCTGTTCAAACCACTCCAAAGCAGAGCCGGTCAACACGGCTCCCCAGCAGCACAGACTTGCACACTGGCCTCCCCCGCCTATCTCACCGGGCTCCGCAGCACAGCACAAGGGGCCCCCCAGCACCACAGCCCAGCACACCGGGATCCCCAGCACAACACACGGGGCCCGCCAGCAGAGCCTGTCTACACGGTTGGCCAGCACCACAGTCCAGTACACCGGGCTCCCCAGCCCAGCTCACCGGGCCCCCCAGCAAAGCACAGGGGGGCCCCCAGCACCACAGCACGCCTGGCTCTCCATCAGAGCCTGTTCAACCCTCTCCCCAGCAGAGCCTGTCCACACGGCTCCCCAGCACCACAGCCCAGCACACCGGGGTCCCCAGCCCAGCTCACCGGGCTCCCCAGCACAGCACACGGGCCCCCCCAGCACCATAGCCCGCCTGGCTCTCCATCAAAGCCTGTTCACACCGCTCCCCAGCAGAGACTGTCCAAACGGCTCCCCAGCAGCACAGCCCAGCCCACCGGGCTCCCCAGCCAAGCTCACCGGGCTCCCCGGGACATCACACGGGGGCCCCCAGCACCACAGCCCGCCTGGCTCTCCAGAAGAGCTTGTTCAAACCATTCCCCAGCAGAGACTGTCCACACGGCTCCCCAGAGGCACAGCCCAGCACACCGGGCTCCCCAGCCAAGCTCAGCGGGCTCCCCAGCGCAGCACATGGGGGCCCCCAGCACCACAGCCCGCCTGACTCTCCATCAGAGCGTCTTCACACCGCTCCCCAGCAGAGCCTTTCCACACTGCTCCCCAGCACCACAGCCCAGCACACCGGGCTCCTCTGCCCAGCTCAACGGGCTCCCCAGCACCACAGCCCGCCTGGCTCTCCATCAGAGCCTGTTCAAACCACTCCCCAACCGAGTCTGTCCACACGGCTCCCCAGCACCACAGCCCAGTACACTGGGCTCCCCAGCCCATCTCAACGGGCTCCCCAGGACAGCACACGGTCCCCCCCAGCACCACAGCCAGCCTGGCTCTCCATCAGAGCCTGGTCACAGCGCTCCGCAGCAGAGCCTTTCTACACGGCTCCCCAGCACCACAGCCCAGCAAACCGGGCTCCCCAGCCCAGCTCACCGGGCTCCCCAACACTGCACACGGGGCCCCCCAGCGCCACAGCCCGCCTGGCTCTCGAGCAGAGCCTGTTCAAAACACTCCCCAGCAGAGCCTTTCCACACGACTCCCCAGCACCACAGCCCTGCACACCGGGCTCCCCAGCAGAGCACACGGGGCCCCCCAGCACCACAGCCCGCCTGGCTCTCCATCAGAGCCTGTTCACTCCGCTCCCCAGCAGAGCCGGTTCAAACCACTCCCCAGCAGAGCCTGTACACACGGCTCCCCAGCACCACAGCCCAGCACACCGGGCTCCCCAGCCCAGCTCAACGGGCTCCCCAGCACAGCACACGGGGGCCCCCAGCACAGCACACGGGGCTTCCGAGCACAACAGCCCGCCTGGCTCTCCATCAGAGCTTGTTCACTCCGCTCCCCAGCAGAGCCTGTTCAAACCACTCGCCAGCAGAGCCTGTCCACACGGCTCCCAAGCAGAGCCTGTCCACACGGCTTCCCAGCACACCGGGCTCCACATGCCAGCTCAACGGGCTCCCCAGCACAGCACACGCGGGCCCCCAGCACCACAGCCCGCCTGGCTCTCCATCAGACCCTGTTCAAAGCGCTCCGCAGCAGAGCCTGTCTACACGGCTCCCCAGCACCACAGCCCAACACACCGGGCTCCCCAGCCCAGCTCACCGGACTCCCCAGCATAGCACACGGGGCCCCCCAGCACCACAGCCCGAATGGCTCCCCAGCAGATCCTGTCTACACGGCTCCCCATCACCACAGCCCAGCACACCGGGCTCCCCAACCCAGCACACCGAGCTCCCCAGCCAAGCTCACAGGGCTGCCCAGCACAGCACACGGGGCCCCCCAGCACCACAGCCCGCCTGGCTCTCCATCAGAGCCTCATCACACAGATCCCCAGCAGAGCCTGTCCACACAGCTCCCCAGCAGCACAGCCCAGCACACCGGGCTCCATAGCCGATCTGACCGGGCTCCGCAGGCACAGCACACGGGGCACCCCAGCACCACAGCCCAGAACAACGGGCTCCCCAGCACAACACACGGGGTCCCCCAGCACCACAGCCCACCTGGCTCTCAAATAGAGACTGTTCACACCGCTCCCCAGCAGAACCTGTTCACACGGCTCTCCAGCAGAGCCTGTCTACAGGGCTCCCCAGCAGCACAGCCTAGGACACCGGGCTCCCCAGCCCAGCTCACCGGGCTCTTCAGCACAGCACACGGGGGCCCCCAGCACCACAGCCCACCTGGCTCTCGATCAGAGCCTTTTGACACCGCTACCCAGCAGAGCCTGTCTACACGGCTCCCCAGCAGCACAGCCCAGCCCACCGGGCTCCCCAGCCCAGCTCACTGGGCACCCAGCCAAGCTCACCGGGCTCTTCAGCACAGCACACGGGGGCCCCCAGCACCACAGCCCGCCTGGCTCTCCATCAGAGCCTGTTCACACCGCTCCCCAGCAGAGCCTGTCTACACGGCTCCCCAGCAGCACAGCCCAGCACACCGCAACACAGGCCGCCTGGCTCTCCATCAGAGCCTCTTCACACCGCTCCCCAGCAGAGCTTTTCCACACGGATCCCCAGCACCACAGCCCAGCACACCGGGCTCCCCAGCCCTGCTCACCGGGCTCCGTTGCAGAGCACACGGGGGCCCCCAGCACCACAGCCTGCCTGGCTCTCCATCAGAGCCTGTTCACACCGCTCCCCAGCAGAGCCTGTCTACACGGCTCCCCAGCAGCACAGCCCAGCACACCGCAACACAGGCCGCCTGGCTCTCCAGCAGAGCCTTTTCACACCGCTCCCCAGCAGACCCGGTACACACGGCTCCCCAGCAGCACAGAACAGCACACCGGGCTCCCCAGCAAAGCTCAACGAGATCCCCAGCACAGCACACGGGGGCCCCCAGCAACACGGCCCGCCTGGCTCTCCAGCAGAGCCTGTTCAAACCACTCCAAAGCAGAGCCGGTCAACACGGCTCCCCAGCAGCACAGACTTGCACACTGGCCTCCCCCGCCTATCTCACCGGGCTCCGCAGCACAGCACAAGGGGCCCCCCAGCACCACAGCCCAGCACACCGGGATCCCCAGCACAACACACGGGGCCCGCCAGCAGAGCCTCTCTACACGGTTGGCCAGCACCACAGTCCAGTACACCGGGCTCCCCAGCCCAGCTCACCGGGCCCCCCAGCAAAGCACACGGGGGCCCCCAGCACCACAGCCCGCCTGGCTCTCCATCAGAGCCTGTTCACTCCGCTCCGCAGCAGAGCCATTTCAAACCACTCCCCAACAGAGCCTGTACACAAGGCTCCCCAGCACCACAACCCAGCACACCGGGCTCCCCAGCCCAGCTTCACGGGCTCCCCAGCACAGCACACGGGGCCCCCCAGCACAGCACACGGGGCGTCCCAGCACAACAGCCCGCCTGGCTCTCCATCACAGCCTGTTCACTCCGCTCCCCAGCAGAGCCTGTCTACACGGCTCCCCAGCAGCACAGCCGAGCACACCGGGCTCCCCAGCCGATCTCACCGGGCTCCGCAGCACAGCACACGGGGGCCCCCAGCACCACAGCGCGCATGGTTCTCCATCAGAGCCTGTTCACACCGCTCCCCAGCAGAGCCTGTCCACACGGCTCCCCAGCAGCACAGCCCAGCACACCGGGCTCACCAGCACAGCACATGGGGGCCCCCAGCACAGCACAAAGGGCCCCCCAGCACCACAGCCCGCCTGGCTCTCCAGCAGAACCTGTTCACACGGCTCTCCAGCAGAGCCTGTCTACACGGCTCCCCAGCAGCACAGACTAAGACACCGGGCTCCCCAGCCCAGCTCACCGGGCTCTTCAGCACAGCACACGGGGGCCCCTTGCACCACAGCCCACCTGGCTCTCGATCAGAGCCTTTTGACACCGCTACCCAGCAGAGCCTGTCTACACGGCTCCCCAGCAGCACAGCCCAGCACACCGGGCTCCCCAGCCCAGCTCACCGGGCTCCCCAGCACAGCACACGGGGCCATCCAGCACCACAGCCCAGCACACCGGTAGACACCGTCTACACGGCTCCAGAGCAGCACAGCCCAGCACACCAGGCTCCACAGCCGATCTCACCGGGCTTCACAGCACAGCACACGGGGCCATCCAGCACCACAGCCCAGCACACCGGGCTCCCCAGCCCAGCTCACCGGGCTCCCAAACAATGCACAAGGGGGCCCCCAGCAACTCAGCCCGCCTGGCCCTCCAGCAGAGCCTGTTCACACCGCTCCCCAGCAGAGCCTGTCCACAAGGCTCCCAAGCAGCACAGCCCAGCACACCGGGCTCCCCAGCCCAGCTCACCGAGCTCCCTGGGACATCACACGGGGCCCCCCAGCATCACAGCCCGAATGGCTCCCCAGCAGAACCTGTCTACACGGCTCCCCAGCAAAGCCTGTCTGCATGGCTCCCCAGCAGCACAGCCCAGCGCACCGCAGCAAAGCCCGCCTGGCTCTCCATCAGAGCCTGTTCAAACCGCTCCCCAGCAGATCCTTTCCACACGGCTCCCCAGCAGCACAGCCCGCCTGGCTCTCCAGCAGAGCCTGTTCAAACCACTCCCAAGCAGAGCCGGTCCACACGGCTGCCCAGCAGCACAGCCCAGCACACTGGCCTCCCGAGACCAGCTCACCGGGCTTCCCAGCACAGCACACGGGGCCCCCCAGCACCACAGTCCACCTAGCTCTCCATCAGAGCCTCTTCACACCGCTCCTCAGCAGAGCCTGTCTACACGGCTCCCCAGCAGCACAGCCCAGCACACCGGGCTCCCCAGCCAAGCTCACCGGGCTTCCCAGCACAGCACACGGGGCCCCCCAGCACCACAGCCCACCTGGCTCTCCATCAGAGCCTCTTCAAAACATTCCCCAGCAGAGCCTGTCCACACGGCTCCCCAGCAGAACAGCCGAGCACACCGGGCTCCCCAGCCCAGATCACCGGGCTCCCCATCACAGCACACGGGGGGCCCCAAGCACCACAGCCCGCCTGGCTCTCCATCAGAGCCTTTTCACACCGCTTCCCAGCAGACCCTGTACACACGGCACCCCAGCAGCTCAGCCCAGCTCACCGGGCTACCGAGCACAGCACACGGGGGCCCCCAGCACCACAGCCCGCCCGGCTCTCCATCAGAGCCTGTTAACACCGCTTCCCAGCAGACCCTGTCCACACGGCACCCCTGCAGCTCAGACAAGCACACCGGGCTCCCCAGCGCAACTCACCGGGCCCCCCAGCACAGCACAAGGGGCCCCCCAGCACCACAGCCCGCCTGGCTCTCCATCAGAGCCTGTCTACACGGCTCCCCAGCACCACTGCCCTGCTCACCGGGCTCCCCAGCCCAGCTCACCTTGCTCTCCAGCACAGCACACGGGGCCCCAAAGCATCACAGTCCGCCTTGCTCTCCATCATAGCCTGTTAACACCGCTCCCCAGCAGAGCCCGTCTACACGGCTCCCCAGCACCACAGCCCAGCACACTGGGCTCCCCAGCCCAACTCAACGGGGCCCCTAGCACAGCACATGGGGGCCCCCAGCTCCACAGCCCGCTTGGCTCTCCATCAGAGCCTGTTCACACCGCTCCCCAGCAGAGCCTGTGTACACGGCTGCCCAGCAGCTCAGCCCCGCACACCGGGATCCTCTGCCCAGCTCACCGGGCTCGCCAGCACCACAGCCCAGCACACCGGGCTCGCCAGCCCAGCTCAAGGGGCTCCCCAGCACAGCACACGGGGCCACCCAGCACCACAGACCGCCTGGCTCTCCATCAGAGCCTGTTCAAACCACTCCCCAGCAGAGCCTGTCTACACGGCTCCCCAGCACCACAGCCCCGCACAACGGGCTCCCCAGCAGCGCACACGGGGCCCCCCAGCACCACAGCTCGCTTGGCTCTCCAGCAGAGCCTGTCCACACCGCTCCCCAGCACAAAAGCCCAGCACGCCGGGCTCCCCAGCCCAGCTCAACGGGCTCCCCAGCACAGCACTCGGGGCACCCCAGCACCACAGCCCGCCTGGCTGTCCAGCAGAGACTGTCCACACCGTTCCCCAGAAGAGCCTGTCCACACGGCTCCCCAGCAGAAAAGCCCAGCACACCGGGCTCCGCAGCCCATCTCGCCCGGCTCCCCGGCACAGAACACGGGGCTCCCCAGCACAACAGCCCGCCTGGCTCTCCATCAGAGCCTGTTAAAACCACTCCCATGCAGATCCTGTCCATACGGCTCCCAAGCAGCACAGCCCAGCACACCCGGCTCCTCCGCCCAGCTCACCGGGCTCCCCAGCACAGCACACGGGGGCCCCCCAGAACCACAGCCCACCTGGCTCTCCAACAGAGCCTGTCCACACTTCTCCCCAGCACCACAGCCCAGCACACCGGGCTCCTCGGCCCAGCTCACCGGGCTCCCCAGCACAGCAAACGGGGGCCCCCAGCAACACAGACGGCCTGGCTCTCCATCAGTGCCTGTTCACACCGCTCCCCAGCAGAGCCTGTTCACACCGCTCCCCAGCAGAGCCTTTCTACACGGCTCCCCAGCACAACAGCCCAGCACACTGGGCTCCCCAGCCCTACTCAACGGGGCCCTTCGCACAGCACATGGGGGCCCCCAGCTCCACAGCCCGCTTGGCTCTCCATCAGAGCCTGTTCACACCGCTCCCCACCAGAGCCTGTGTACACGGCTGCCCAGCAGCACAGCCCAGCACACCGGGATCCTCTGCCCAGCTCACCGGGCTCCCCAGCACCACAGCCCGCCTGGCTCTCCATCAGAGCCTGTTCAAACCACTCCCCAGCAGAGCCTGTCTACACGGCTCCCCAGTACCACAGCGCAGCACACCGGGCTCCCCGGCCCAGTTCACCGGCCTCCCCAGCACAGCACACGGGTACCCCCAGCACCACAGCCCGCGTTGCTCTCCAGCAGAGAATGTTCACACGGCTGCCCAGGACCACAGCCCAGCACACCGGGCTCCCCAGCCCACCTCACCGGGCTCCCCAGCACAGCACACGTGGGCCCCCAGCACCACAGCCCGCCTGGTTCTCCAGCAGAGCCAGTACACCCCGCTCCCCAGCAGAGCCTGTCCACACGGCTCCCCAGCAGCACAGCCCCACACGCCGGGTTCCCCAGCACAGCACACGGGGGCCCCCAGCACCACAGCCCGACTGGCTCTCCAGCAGAGCCTGTTCACACCGCTGACCAGCAGAGCCTGTCTACACGGCTCCCCAGCACCACATCCCAGCACACCGGGCTCCCCAGCCCAGCTCACCGGGCTCCCCAGCACAGAACACGGGGGCCCCCGGCACCACAGCCCACCTGGCTCTCCAGCAGAGCCTGTTCAAACCACTCCCCAGCACTGCCTGTCCACACGCCTCCCCAGCAGCACAGCCCAGAACACTGGGATCCCCAGCCCAGCTCACCGTGCTCCCCAGCACAGCACACGTGGGCCCCCAACACCACAGCCAGCCTGGCTATCCATCAGAGCCTGTTCACACCGCTCCCCAGCAGAGCCTGTCTACACGGCTCCCCAGCAGCACAGCCTAGGACACCGGACTCCTCAGCCCAGCTCACCAGGCTCCCCAGCACAGCACAAGGGGGCCCCCAGCACCACAGCCCGCCTTGCTCTCCAGCAGAGCCTTTTCAAACCATTCCCCAGCAGAGCCTGTCCAAACGGCTCCCCAGCAGCGCAGCCCAGCACACAGGGCTCCCAAGCACAGCACACGAGGCCCCCAGCACCATAGCCCACCTGGCTCTCCATCAGAGCCTTTTCACACCGCTCCCCAGCAGAGCCTGTCTACACGGCTCCCAAGCACCACAGCCCAGCTCACCGGGCTCCCAAGCCCAACTAACCGGGCTCCCCAGCACTGGACACGGGGGCCCCCAGAACCACAGGCCGCCTGGCTCTCCATCAGAGCCTTTTCACAAGCTCCCCAGAAGAACCTGTCCACACGGCTCCCCAGCAGCACAGCCCAGTACACCGGGCTCCCCAGCCCAGCTCACCGGGCTCCCCAGCACAGCACATGGGGCCCCCCAGCAGAGCCTGTCTACACGGTTTGCCAGCACCACTGTCCAGTACACCGGGCTCCCCAGCCCAGCTCACCGGGCCCCCCAGCAAAGCACAGGGGGGCCCCCAGCACCACAGCACGCCTGGCTCTCCAGCAGAGCCTGTTCAAACCACTCCCCAGCAGAGCCTGTCCACACGGCTCCCCAGCACCACAGCCCAGCACACCGCAGCACAGCCCGCCTGGCTCTCCAGCAGAGCCTGTTCACACCGCTCCCCAGAAGAGCCTGTCCACACGGCTCCCCAGCACAACAGTCCAGCACACGGGGTTCCCCAGCCCAGCTCACCGGGGTCCCCAGCACAGCACACGGGGGCCCCAAGCACCACAGCCCGAATTGCTCGCCAGCAGAGCCTGTCTACACGGCTCCCCAGCACCACAGCCCAGCACACCAGGTTCCCCATCGCAGCTCACCGGGCCACCCAGCACAGCACACGGGGGCCCCCAGCACCACAGCCTGCCTGCCTCTCCAGCAGAGCCTGTTAAGACAGCTCCCCAGCAGAGCCAGTCCACACGGCTCCCCACCATCACAGCCCAGTAAACCGGGCTGCCAAGCCCAGCTCACCAGGCTCTACAGCACAGCACACGGGGGGCCCCAGCACCACAGCCCGCCAGGCTCTGCAGCAGAGCCTGTCCACACGGCTGACCAGCAGCACAGCCCAGAACACCGGGCTCCCCAGTACAGCACACGGGGGCCCCCAGCAAACCACACGGGGCGCCCCTGCACCACAGCCCGCCTGGTTCTCCAGCAGAGCCTGTTCAAACCGCTCCCCAGCAGAGCCTGTCCACACGCCTCCCCAGCACCACAGCCCAGTACACCGGTCTCCCCAGCCCAGCTCACCGTGCTCCGGAGCACAGCACAAGGGGGCCCCCAGCACCACAGCCCGCCTGGCTCTCCAGCAGAGCCTGTCCACACGGCTCCCCAGCAGCAGAGCCCAGCACACCGGGCTCCCCAGCAAAGCACACGGGGCCCCCCAGCACCATAGCCCGCCTGGCTCTCCAACAAAGCCTGTTCACACCCCTCCACAGCAGAGCCTGTCCACACGGCTCCCCATCAGAGCCTGTCCACACGGCTCCCCAGCTCCACAGCCAATCTCACCGGGCTCCCCACCGCCACAGCCCAGCACACCGGGCTCCACATCCCAGCTCAACGGGATCCGCAGCACAGCACACGGGGGCCCCCAGCACCACAGCCCGCCTGGCTATCCAGCAGAGCCTTTTCAAACCACTCCCCAGCAGAGCCTGTCCACAAGGCTCCCGAGCACCACAGCCCAACACACCGGGCTCCGAAGCCCAGCTCAACGGGCTCCCCAGCACAGCACACTGTGCCCCCCAGCACCACAGCCCGCCTGGCTCTCCATCAGAGCCTGTCTACACGGCTCCCCAGCACCACAGCACAGCTCACCGTGCTCCCCAGCACCACAGCCCAGCACACCGGGCTCCACATCGCAGCTAAACGAGCTCCGCAGCACAGCACACGGGGGCCCCCAGCACCACAGCCCGCCTGGCTCTCCATCAGAGCCTCTTCACAGCGCTCCTCAGCAGAGCCTGTCTACACGGCTCCCGAGCACCACAGCCCAGCACACCGGGCTCCCCAGCCCAGCTCACCGGGCTTCCCAGCACAGCACACGGGGCCCCCCAGCATCACAGCCCGAATGGCTCCCCAGCAGAACCTGTCTACACGGCTCCCCAGCAGAGCCTGTCTGCATGGCTCCCCAGCAGCACAGCCCAGCACACCGGGATCCCCAGCCCAGCTCACCGGGCTCCCCAGCACAGCACACGGGGGCCCCCAGCACCACAGCCAGCCTGGCTCTCCATCAGAGCCTCTTCACACCGCTCCCCAGACGAGCCTTTCCACACGGCTCCCCAGCACCACAGGCCAGCACACCGTACTCCCCAGCGCAGCTCACCATGGCCCCCAGCCCAGTTCAACGGGCTCCCCAGCACAGCACACGGGGCCGCCCAGCACAGCACACGGGGCTTCCCAGCACAACAGCCCGCCTGGCTCTCCATCAGAGCCTGTTCAAGCGACTCCCCAGCGGAGCCGGTCCACAAGGCTCCCCAGCACCACAGCCCAGCACACCGGGATCCCCAGCCCAGCACACCGGGCTCCCCAGCCCAGGTCACCGGGCCGCCCAGCACAGGACACGGGGGCCCCCGGCACCACAGCCCGCCTGGCTTTCCATAAGAGCCTGTTCACACCGCTCCGGAGCAGAGCCTGTCGACACGGCTCCCCAGCACCACAGCACAGCACACCGGGCTCCCCAGCCCAGCTCACCGGGCACCCCAGCACAGCACACGGGGCCCCCCAGCACCACAGCCCGCCTGGCTCTCCAGCAGAGACTGTTCAAACCACTCCCCAGCAGAGCCTGTCCACACGGCTCCCCAGCAGAGCCTGTCCACACGGGTCCCCAGCACCACAGCCCAGCACACCGGGCTCCCCAGCACAGCACACGGGGCCCCCCAGCACCACAGCCCGCCTTGCTCTCCATCAGGGCCTGTTCAACCCTCTTCCCAGCAGAGACTGTTCACACCGCTCCCCAGCAGAGCCTGTCCAAACGGCTCCCCAGCACCACAGCCCAGCACACCGGGCTCCCCAGAACAGCACACCGGGCCCCCCAGCACCACAGCCCGCCTGGCTCTCCATCAGACACTGTTAACACCGCTCCCCAGCAGAGACTGTTCACACCGCTCCCCAGCAAAGCCTGTCTACACGGCTCCCCAGCACCAGAGCCCAGCACACCAGGATCCCCAGCCAAGCTCACCGGGCTCCCCAGAACAGCACACCGGGCCCCCCAGCACCACAGCCCGCCTGGCTCTCCATCTGAGCCTGTTCACTCCGCTCCCCAGCAGAGCCTGTTCAAAACAGTCCCCAAGAGATCCTGTCCACACGGCTCACCAGCAGCACAGCCCAGCACACCGGGCTCCCCAGCCGATCTCACCGGGCTCCCCAGCAAGGCACACGGGGCCCCCCAGCACCACAGCCCACCTGGCTCAACAGCAGAGTCTGTTGAAACCACTCCCCAGCAGAGCCTGTCTACACGGCTCCCCAGCAGCACAGCCCAGCTTACCGGGCACCCCAGCCCTGCTTACCGGGCTCCCCAGCACTGGACACGGGGGCCCCCAGAACCACAGGCCGCCTGGCTCTCCAGCAGAGCCTGTTAACACTGCTCCCAAGTAGAGCCTTTCCACAGGGCTCCGCAGCAGAAGAGCCCAGCACACCGGGCTCCCCAGCCGATGTCACCGGGCTCCCCAGCAAGGCACACGGGCCCCCCAGCACCACAGCCCGCCTGGCTCTCCAGCAGAGCCTGTTCACACCGCTCCGCAGCAGAGCCTGTCCACACGGCTCCCAAGCACTACAGCCCAGCACACCGGGCTCCCCAGCAAAGCACACGGGGCCCCCCAGCACCAAAGCACGCCTGGCTCTCCATCAGAACCTGTTCAACCCTCTCCCCAGCAGAGTCTGTCCACACGGCTCCCCAGCACCACAGCCCAGCACACCGGGCTCCACAGCCCAACTTAACGGGCTCACCAGCACAGCACACGGGCCCCCCCAGCACAGCACACGGGGCTACCCAGCACAGCAGCCCGCCTGGCTCTCCATCAGAGCCTGTTCAACCCTCTCCCCAGCAGAGCCTGTCCACACGGCTTCCCAGCACCACAGCCCACCACACTGGGCTCCGAAGCCAAGCTCACTGGGCTCCCGAGTCCAGCACACGGGGGCCCCCAGCACCACAGCCCGGCTGGCTCTCCATCAGAGCCTGTTCACACCTTTCAACAGCACAGCCTGTCTACACGGCTCGCCATCACCACAGCAAAGCACACAGGGATCCCCAGCCCAGCTCACCGGGCTCCTGAGCACAGCTCACGGGGGCCCCCAGCACCACAGCCCCCCTGGCTCTCCATCAGTGCCTGTTCACACCCCTCCATAGCAGAGCCTGTCTACACGGCTCCCCAGCAAAAAAGCCCAGCACACCGGGCTCCCCAGCCCAGCTCACCATGTCCCCAGCACAGCACACGGGGCCCCCCAGCACCACAGCCTGCCTGGCTCTCCAGCAGAGCCTTTTCAAACCACTCCCCAGCAGAGCCTGTCCACATGGCTCCCCAGCACCACAGCCAGCCTGGCTCTCCAGCAGAGCCTGTTCACACCGGTCCCCAGCAGAGCCTGTCTACAAGGCTCCCCAGCATCACAGCCCAGCAAACCGGGCTCCACTGCCCAGCTCACCGGGCTCCCCAGCACCACAGCCCGCCTTGCTCTCCATCAGAACCTGTTCAAACCACTTCCCAACAGAGCCTGTCCACACGGCTCCCCAGCACCACAGCCCAGCACACTGGACTCCCCAGCCCAGCTCAACGGGCTCCCCAGGACAGCACACGGTCCCCCAAAGCACCACAGCCCGCCTGGCTCTCCATCAGAGCCTGTTCAAACCACACCCCAGCAGATCGAGTCCACACGGCTCCCAAGCACCACAGCCCAGCACACTGGGCTCCCCAGCCCAGCTCACAGGGCTCCCCAGCACAGCACACGGGGCCCCCCAGCACCATAGCCCGCCTGGCTCTCCAACAACGCCTGTTCACACCCCTCCACAGCAGAGCCTGTCCACACGGCTCCCCAGCAGAGCCTGTCCACACGGCTCCCCAGCACCACAGCCCAGCTCACCGGGCTCCCCACCACCACAGCCCAGCACACCGGGCTCCACATCCCAGCTCAACGGGCTCCGCAGCACAGCACACGGGGGCCCCCAGCACCAAAGCCCGCCTGGCTATCCAGCAGAGCCTGTTCAAACCACTCCCCAGCAGAGCCTGTCCACATGGCTCCCCAGCACCACAGCCCGCCTGGCTATCCAGCAGACCCTGTTCAAACCACTCCCCAGCAGAGCCTGTCCACACGGCTCCCCAGCACCCCAGCCCAACACACCGGGCTCCGAAGCCCAGCTCAACGGGCTCCCCAGCACAGCACACGGTGCCCCCCAGCACCACAGCCCGCCTGGCTCTCCATCAGAGCCTGTCTACACGGCTCCCCAGCACCACAGTCCGCCTGGCTCTCCATCAGAGCCTGTTCACACCACTCCCCACCAGAGCCTGTCTACACGGTTCCCCAGCACCACAGCCCAGCACACCGGGCTCCCAAGCACCACAGCCCAGCACACTGGCCTCCCTAGCCGATCTCACCGGGCTTCGCAGCAAAGCACACGGGGGCCCCCAGCACCACAGCCCGCGTTTCTCTCCAGCAAAGCCTGTTCAAACCACTCCCCAGCAGAGCCTGTCCACACGCCTCCACAGCAGCACAGCCGAGAACACCGGGCTCCCCAGCCCAGCTCACCGGGCTCCCCAGCACAGCACAGGGGGGCCCCCAACACCACAGCCCGCCTGGCTTTCCATCAGAGCCTGTTCACACCGCTCCTCAGCAGAGCCGGTCCACACGGCTCCCCAGCAGCACACCCTAGGACACCGGGCTCCCCAACACAGCACACGGGGGCCCCCAGCACCACGGCCCGCCTGGCTCTCCAGCAGAGCCTTTTCAAACCACTCCCAAGCAGAGCCGGTCAACACGGCTCCCCAGCAGCACAGCCCAGCACACCGGGCTCCCCAGCACAGCACACGGGGGCCCCCAGCACCACAGCCCGCGTTTCTCTCCAGCAAAGCCTGTCCAAACCACTCCCCAGCAGAGCCTGTACACACGCCTCCACAGCAGCACAGCCCAGAACACCGGGCTCCCCAGCCCAGCTCACCGGGCTCCCCAGCACAGCACAGGGGGGCCCTCCAACACCACAGCCCGCCTGGCTTTCCATCAGAGCCTGTTCACACCGCTCCTCAGCAGAGCCGGTCCACACGGCTCCCCAGCAGCACACCCTAGGACACCGGGCTCCCCAGCACAGCACACGGGGGCCCCCAGCACCACAGCCCGCCTCGTTCTCCAGCAGAGCCAGTTCACCCCGCTCCCCAGCAGTGCCTGTCCACACGGCTCCCCAGCAGCACAGCCCAGAACGCCGGGTTACCCAGCACAGCACACGGGGGCCCCCAGCACCACAGCCCGCCTGGCTCTCCAGCAGAGCCTGTTCACACCGCTGACCAGCAGAGCCTGTCTACACGGCTCCCCAGCACCACAGCCCAGCACACCGGGCTCCCCAGCCCAGCTCACCGGGCTCCCCAGCACAGCACACGGGGGCCCCCGGCACCACAGCCCACCTGGCTCTCCATCAGAGCCTGTTCACACCGCTCCCCATCAGAGCCTTTCCACACTGCTCCCCAGCACCACAGCCCAGCACACCGGGCTCCCCAGCCCTGCTCACCGGGCTCCCCAGCACAGCACAGGGGGGCCCCCAGCACAGCTCACCGGGCTCCCCAGCACAGCACATGGGGCCTCCAAGCACCACAGCCCCCCTGGCTTTCCATCAGAACCTTTTCACACCGCTCCCCAGCAGAGCCTGTCTACACGGCTCCCCAGCACAACAGCCAGGCTCACCGGGCTCCCCAGCCCAGCTCACCGGGCCCCCCAGTACAGCACACGGGGGCCCCCAGCACCACAGCCCACTTGGCTCTCCATCAGAGCCTTTTCACACCGCTCCGCAGTAGAGCCTGTCTACACGGCTACCCAGGACCACAGCCCAGCACACCGGACTCCCCGGCCAAGCTCACCGGGCTCCCCAGCACAGCACACGGGGCCCCCCAGCGCCACAGCCCAGCACACCGGGCTCCCCAGCACAGCACACGGGGGCCCCCAGCAACACAGCCCGCCTGGCTCTCCAGCAGAGCCTGTTCAAAACACTCCCCAGCAGAGCCTGTCCACACGGCTCCCCAGCAGCACAGCCCAGCACACCGGGCTCCCCAGCACAGCACACGGGGGCCCCCAGCACAGCACACGGGGGCCCCCAACACCAATGCAAGCCTGGCTCTCCATCAGAGCCTTTTCACACCACTCGCCAGCAGTGCCTGTCCACACGGCTCCACAGCAGCACAGCCCAGCAGACCGGGCTCCCTAGCCGAATTCACCGGGCTCCCCAGCACAGCACACGGGGCCCCCCAGCACCACAGCCCACCTGGCTCTCCATCAGAGCCTGTTCACACCGCTCCCCAGCAGAGCCTATTCACTCCGCTCCCAAGCAGAGCCTGTCCACACGGCTCCCCAGCAGCACAGCCCAGCACACCGGGCTCCCCAGCCAAGCTCACTGGGCTCCCCAGCACAGCACACGGGGGCCCCCAGCACAGCATACGGGGGCCCCCAGCACCCCAGCCTGACTGGCTCTCCAGCAGAGCCTGTTCACACAGCTCCACAGAAGAGCCAGTAAGCACGGCTCCCCATGAGCACTGCCCAGCTCAGCGGGCTCCACAGCAAAGCACACGGGGGCCCCCAGCACCACAGCCCGCCTGGCTCTCTATCAGAGACTGTTCACACCGCTCCCCAGAAGAGCCTGTTCACTCCGCTCCCCAGCAGAGCCTGTCTACACGGCTCCCCAGCACCACAGCCCGGCACACCGGGATCCCCAGCCCAACTCACCGAGCTCCCCAACACAGCCCACGGGGCCCCCCAGCACCACAGCCCGCCTGGCTCCCCAGCAGAGCCTGTTCAAACCAGTCCCCAAGAGAGCCTTTCCACACGGCTCACCAGCAGCACAGCCCAGCACACCGGGCTCCCCAGCACAGGACACAGGGGCCCCCAAAACAGCACACGGGGCCCCCCAGCACCAAATCCCGCCTGGTTCTCCAGCAGAGCCTGTTCAAACCACTCCCCAGCAGAGCCCGTCCAAACGGCTCCCCAGCAGCACAGCCCAGCACACCGGGCTCCCCAGCCCAGCTCACTGGGCTCCCCAGCACAGCACACGGGGGCCCCCAACACCACAGCCCTCCTGGCACTCCATCAGGGCCTATTCACACCGCTCCCCAGCAGAGCCTGTCAACACGGCTCCCCAGCACCACAGCCCAGCACTCCGGGCTCCCCAGCCCCGCTAACCAGGCTCCCCAGCACAGCACACGGGGCCCCCCAGCACCACAGCCCGCCTGGCTCTCCGGCAGAGCGTGTTTAAACCGCTCCCCAGCAGAGCCTGTCTACACGGTTCCCCAGCAGCACTGCCCAGCACACCTTGCTCCCCAGCCCAGCTCACCGGGCTCCCCAGCACAGAACACTGGGGCCCCCAGCACCACAGCCCGCCTGGCTCTCCAGCAGAGGCTGTTCACACCGCTCCCAAGCAGAGCCTGTCTACACGGCTCCTCAGAACCACAACCCAGCACACCGGGCTCCCCAGCACAGCACACGGGGGCCCCCACCACCACAGCCTGCCTGCCTCTCCAGCAGAGCCTGTTCACACAGCTCCCCAGCAGAGCCAGAATGCACGGCTCCCCAGCAGCACTGCCCAGCACACCAGGCTCCCCAACCCAGCTCGCCAGGCTCTACAGCACAGCACACGGGGGCCCCCAGCACCACAGCCTGCCTGGCTCTCCATCAGAGACTGTTCACACCGCTCCCCAGCAGAGACTGTTCACACCGCTCCCCAGCACAGCCTGTCTCCACGGTTGGCCAGCACCACAGTCCAGTAGACCGGGCTCCCCAGCCCAGCTCACCGGGATCCGTAGCAGAGCACACGGGGGCCCCCAGCACCACAGCCCGCCTGGCTCTCCATCAGAGCCTGTTCACACCGCTCCCCAGCAGAGCCTGTCTACACGGCTCCCCAGCAGCACAGCCCAGCACACCGCAGAACAGCCCGCCTGGCTCCCCAGCAGAGCCTGTTCACACCGCTCCCCAGCAGACCCGGTCCACACGGCTCCACAGCAGCACAGAACAGCACACAGTGTTCCCCAGCACAGCACACGGGGACCCCCAGCACCACGGCCCGCCTGGCTCTCCAGCAGAGCCTGTTCAAACCACTCTCAAGCAGAGCCGGTCGACACGGCTCCCCAGCAGCACAGCCCAGCACACTGGCCTACCAAGCCCAGCTCACCTGGCTCCCCAGCACAGCACACTGGGCTCCCCAGCACCTCAGCCCACCTGGCTTTCCAGCAGAGCCACATCACACCGCTCCCCAGCAGCACAGCCCAGCACACCAGGCTCCACAGCCGATCTCACCGGGCTACGCAGCACAGCACACGGGGCCCCCCAGCACCACAGCCCAGCACACCGGGCTCCCCAGCCCAGCTCACCGGGCTCCCCAGCACAGCACACGGGGGCCCCCAGCACCACAGCCTTCCTGGCTCTCCATCAGAGACTGTTCACACCGCTCCCCAGCAGAGCCTGTTCACTCCGCTCCCCAGCAGAGCCTGTCTACACGGCTCCCCAGCACCACAGCCCAGCACACCGGGCTCCCCAGCCCAGCTCACCGGGCTCCCCAGCACAGCACACGGGGCCCCCCAGCACCACAGCCCGCCTGGCTCCCCAGCAGAGCCTGTTCAAAACAGTCCCCAAGAGAGCCTGTCCACACGGCTCACCAGCAGCACAGCCCAGCACACCGGGCTCCCCAGCACAGGACACAGGGGCCCCCAAAACAGCACACGGGGGCCCCCCAGCACCAAAGCCAGCCTGGCTTTCCAGCAGAGCCTGTTCAAACCACTCCCCAGCAGAGCCTGTCCAAACGGCTCCCCAGCAGCACAGCCCAGCACACCGGGCTCCCCAGCCCAGCTCACTGGGCCCCCCAGCACAGCACACGGGGGCCCCCAACACCACAGCCCGCCTGGCTTTCCATCAGAGCCTGTTCAGACCGCTCCCCAGCAGAGCCTGTCTACACGGCTCCCCAGAACCACAACCCAGCACACCGGGCTCCCCAGCACAGCTCACCAGGCTCCTCAGCACAGCACACGGGGGCCCCCAGCACCACAGCCCGCCTGGCTCTCCGGCAGAGCGTGTTTAAACCGCTCCCCAGCAGAGCCTGTCTACACGGTTCCCCAGCAGCACTGCCCAACACACCGGGCTCCCCAGCCCAGCTCACCGGGCTCCCCAGCACAGCACACGCGGGCCCCCAGAAACACAGCCCGCCTGGCTCTCCAGCAGAGCGTGTTCAAAACACTCCCCAGCAGAGCCTGTCCAAACGGCACCCCAGCAGCACAGCCCAGCACACCGGGCTCCCCAGCACAGCACACGGGGGCCCCCAGCACAGCACACTGCGACCCCCAGCACCACAGCCCGCCTGGCTCTCCAGCAGAGCCTGTTCACACTGCTCCCCAGCAGAGCCTGTCAACAGGGCTCCCCAGCACCACAGCCAAGCACACCGGGCTCCCCAGCACAGAACACGGGGCCCCCCAGCACCACAGCCCGCCTGGCTCTCCATCAGAGCCTGTTCACTCCACTCCCCAGCAGAGCCTGTTCAAACCACTCGCCAGCAGAGCCTGTCCACACGGCTCCCCAGCACCACAGCCAGCCTGGCTCTCCATCAGAGCCTGTTCACTCCGCTCCCCAGCAGAGCCTGTTCAAACCACTCGCCAGCAGAGCCTGTCCACACGGCTCCCCAGCACCACAGCCCAGCACACCGGGCTCCCCAGCCCAGCTCAACGTGCTCCCCAGCACAGCACACGGGGCCCCCCAGCACCACAGCCCGCCTCACTCTCCATCAAAGCCTGTTCAACCCTCTCCCCAGAAGAGCCTGTCCAAACGGCTTCCCAGAACCACAGCCCAGCACACTGGGCCCCGAAGTCCAGCTCACTGGGCTCCCGAGCACAGCACACCGGGGCCCCCAGCACCACAGCCCGCCTGGCTCTCCATCAGAGCCTGTTCAACACTCTCCCCAGCACAGCCTGTCTACACGGCTCCCCATCACCACAGCCCAGCACACAGGGATCCCCAGCCCAGCTCACCGGGCCCCCCAGCACAGCACACGGGGCCCCCCAGCACCACAGCCCGCATGGCTCTCCATCAGAGCCTGTTCAACCCTCTCCCCCGCACAGCCTGTCCACACCGCTCCCCAGCACAACAGCCCAGAACACCGGGCTCCCCAGCCGAGCTCAACGGGCTCCCCAGCACCGAACACGGGGCCCCCCAGAACCACAGCCCGCCTGGCTTTCCATCAGAGCCTGCTCAGACCGCTCCCCGGCAGAGGCTGTCTACACGGCTCCCCAGCAGCACAGCCCAGAACACCCGGCTCCCCAGCCCAGTTCACCGGGCTCCCGAGCACGGCACACGGGGCCCCCCAGCACCACAACCCGCCTGGCTCTCCATCAGTGCCTGTTCACACCGCTCCCAAGCAGAGCCTGTTCACACCGCTCCCACGCAGAGCCTGTCTACGCGGCTCCCCAGCACCACAGCCAAGCACACCGGGCTCCCCAGCCCAGCTCACCCGGCTCCCCAGCACAGAACACGGGGCCCCCCAGCACCACAGCCCGCCTTCCTCTCCATCAGAGCCAGTTCACACCGCTCCCCAGCAGAGCATGTCCACACGGCTCCCCAGCAGCACAGCCCAGCACACCGGGCCCCTCCGCCCAGCTCACCGGGCTCCCCAGCACAGCACAAGGGGGCCCCCCAGAACCACAGCCCGCCTGGCTCTCCATCAGAGCCTAATCACACCGCTCCCCAGCAGAGCCTGTCCACACGGCTCCCCAGCAGCACGGCCCAGCGAACTGGCCTCCACAGCCCAGAACACTGGGGCCCCCAGCACAGCACACGGGGGCCTCCAGCAAACCACACGGGGCCCCCCTGCACCACAGCACGCTAGGCTCTTCAGCAGAGCCTGTCCACAAGGCTCCCCAGCAGCACAGCCCAGCACACCGGGCTCCCAAGCACAGCACACGGGGGCCCCCAGCACGGCACACGGGGGCCCCCAGCACAGCACACGGGGGCCCCCAGCACAGCACACGGGGGCCCCCAGCACCACAGCCCGCGTTGCTCTCCAGTAGAGCCTGTTCAAACCACTCCCCAGCACAGCCTGTCAACAAGCCTCCCAAGCAGCACAGCGCAGAACACCGGGCTCCCCAGCCAAGCTCACCGGGCTCCCCAGCACAGCACACGGGGCCCACAACACCACAGCCCGCATGGCTTTCCATCAGAGCCTGTTCACACCGCTCCTCAGCAGAGCCTTTCCACACGGCTCCCCAGCAGCACACCCAAGGACACCGGGCTCCCCAGCCCAGCACACCGGGCTCCCCAGCACAGCACACGGGGCCCACCAGCACCACAGCCCGAATGGCTCCCCAGCAGAGCCTGTCCACACGGCTCCCCAGCACCACAGCCCAGCAAACC
>JAMOIN010001198.1:0-34969 GCA_024666655.1 Dascyllus trimaculatus | reverse complement strand
AAGGTGAACAACCTGTTGGTTTACAACCAGTGTAATCCTCAGACTGCTCATTTGTTGCCAGGCCAGACTTCTTCATGTTTTTCTGTCCTCTAATCTAAAGGTTGACATTGGTGAGTTACCAAAACAAGACACACTGCCACCTTATTGCTCACCTTCTGATGCACTGAAACTCTCCTCTGAGTGTCATGCAAGGATTGTTTCATTTGCCTCATAGCGAAAAAAATGACATAGAAAAAGCAGTCTCTGCTATAAGCGCAGTCCCCTGGAAGAATCTGAATTCTTTTATTCCTTTCCAACTTGAAGACATTTCTGATTTATCACCCTGCGTGTAACTTTTTTAAGTGAACCTGCATTGTGTCAGTTTATCAGCGTGGCATTTGTTGTTCATTTTTCCAACCGTAATACTCAGCCAAACTATCTCGCAAGAGCTAAGGTTGAATAAATACACATTTAGATTATCCTTCTGGTGCAATTCTAGAGTGAAAATATGAAATATGGTAGCAGACATTGGGGAAAATGTAACAATCTACCCAACAACATCCATTTTCAAGGCGTTAAAGTGATCTAATTTGTTGAGTTTGACATTAAAGAAGCCCTCAATGCTTATTCTCATTTAATGTTGCACAACTTGCTTGAAAAATGAGTGGAAATACAAACAAACCTGCTGATTTCCCCCTTTGTTATTTCCTTCTCCTTTCTTTTCCTGCTTCTCTCTGTCTCTCTGCCATCCCCTCTGTTCTCTGGGTGGCACAAGCCATCATTCAAATGTGACATTACAACTTTCAATCTCAAAGTACTGTTTGAGTCTCAAAGAAGCGCGACAGTGTTCTCATGCACACACACGCTGTCACACACACCTTCTCCAATACACATTTCACAAACTGCACCTCACCATCACACTCACACACACACACATACTTATTTAACACACACTAATACATGCACAACTTCCCTTCCTGCAGTGGACATTCGAAAAACCCACATGGACCAAGTCCACACAAACATGTGTGCACATACACAAACATATGCAGGGCAATCAGTATGACTAAACAGCCTGTGTGTTGCAGTGAAGGCTCTATCAATCATTCCTGAGGTTGAGAGCAGGTAGGGAGCCCTAATAGCCTTTGTGAATGTGTGTGTGTGCAGGTGTGTGTAGCAGTGAGTGGTGTGTGCGCAGGTAGCAACTATTGTGTGTTTGTGAGGTAAGGAGGGATTACTCATAGCCTGCAAGTGTGTGTGCGTTTGTGTGTGTGTGGACGAGGGGTGACTGAGTGTATTACAGCCTCCCTCTCTCTAAATTGACCCTCCGGACTTTTCCCTCCCCCTCACATAAGGTAAATGAGGTTTCTGACTGAGCTGAAAGGTCAAGATGGTTTCCAAACTTCAATGGATTTTTATTTCCATTTTAGATTTTTTTTTTAAAAAAAAAGATCCATCAGAAACGAGAGAGGGTGTCTGAGTGAGGCGTTATCGCACAGGGAAGTGGCAGTGAAGAGTGTGCAGATGCAGCAGGTGAACAATGAGCCATGGGATGATGCTGTTGATTGTGATGACAATGGAGTGAGATAACATGGAAGGGCAATGAACTATACAATGAGACTGTTGCAGCAGAGGGAAGGAAGGGGAGGGGCTGCATGATGACGGTGGGCTGCAACATGAGATATGTGGTGAGTATTAGAAATACAGTAAATCCAACAGGAGATCAACAATATTCTCATGTGGGAGAGAAGGTAATGATGAAACCAAAACTTTTGGTTCTTTCAACAACAACAAACCATGGTTCACCACCAAACTGTCACAGCTCTGCCATGCCAAGGAGGATGCTTCCAGGAGTGGAGACCTGTTTGAGAAGGCCAGAAACACAGTGAGCAAAGAGATCAGAGAGGCTAAGAAGAGCTACTCTGAGAAGCTGAAGAGCTGGCTATCAGCTAACAACCCTGCTTCAGTGTGGAGAGGCCTGCGAGACATCACCAATTCAACCCGCTGTTGAAGCAAACAAAGACCTGGCCAACAACGTCAATACCTTCTACCGGACACATTCACACCCCTCACCCACCACAGCCCACCTCTCATTCACACCACAACCACACCAACAACTCCCATCACACCTCAGGCTGCACCCCAAACTGCCCTCCCTGTCACACTCACAGTGCGTAATGAGAAAGGGAGCGAGCTCTTCCAGAAAACCAGGAAAGCACCGGGCCCAGATGGAGCATCACCCTCCTGTCTTAAAGCCTGTGCTGACCAACTGGCTGCAATCTTCACCAGGATCTTCAACAGTTCCCTGGAGCAGTGTGAAGTATGAGTTTTCTGAGCTTCATCTACAACAGCAGCTGCCAGTCTCCTACTGCTTCTAATTCATTACTGGAGTTCCACCCGAGCAGTAATGAAACCAGGTAGTATCTACTTATTGCTAACCCTCTGAACCACAAAACCCTCCACTGGATTTTAAAGGCATGTTTTTTTTTTTCGTTGTCATTGTTGATTTTTAATTACGCCATTTATTCAAGCCAGACACTGTGAAATTGGGAACAATTCTTAGATGTTCACCTTTCAGACAGTCCTTGAACTAATCATGTATGACTTACAGTTCCAAAACTTGGCCAAATCCAAGCTTAAATTCATAATATTTTACTAAAATAAATTATCTATTTGAGCAAAAATGAACTTTAATTTCACTTCACCCTCAGAAAAGACAGACACCCCAGGAAAATGCCAGATGTCTGGTTATGAGAGCTTGAACGAAGAAGCCATTCATGTGGCTGCACTTAAACAATATGTGTTTTCTTCCAGATGAGAGGGATTGGATCTCTTTTTATCTGTGTAGCAGAGTCCTCTCCACAGTGAGAGGACTCTGCTACACAGATTGTGTTATGTCATTTTAGTGCACTTTATGATGAACGGTTGTTTTAGCATTTATCAGATGTTCTGTTGGTGTACTTAGTATGACAGGGATGGTCAGTCCTGGCACCACAATTAGCACACAGACAATCATGATGCCGAGAGCATGAATCCTAATGAGTCCCATGATCCCCTGACTTTTCCTCTTGCGCCACCACAGCATGACCTTTGTGGTTTTTGAGGAAAATGTCTCGACAGCTATTGGGCGGTTTGTCACGAACGTACAGACATTCATGTTCCCCTCAGGATGGATTGTAGGAACTTCAGTGATCCGTTAAGTTCTCATTGAATGCCACCATCAGGTCAGAAGTTTAGTATTTTGGGTTCTGACTGGGGCGCGTGTGGCCTAAAGGTTAGACAGAACTGTCACTTGATGTTTCAGGTCATTTGTCTGTCCACTGCACCGTCTGTGTTCTCAGTTTTTCAGACTCTGGTTGAATGGCATTATAAAGTGAAGCGACTTGTTCATATTTGTAGTTGCCTTAAGGAGGGCTGATGAGAAATTAACACGTTAAAAAAAGGATAGTTTTCTTTTTCAAGAACATTTTCAGTTTAAAAGGATGTTTGTGCACACAGCGTGGAAGCTCAGCAAAAAATATTTCAGTTTTGGATCTAAATTTAGAACTACTTTCAAGATCCTTTTTCCTATATTGCGCATATATGAGGGATGGTTGATGATCACTGAGCTTGGACTTGGCCTTCAAATAAAATGTTTCCTGCCTTGATTCCCTTGTTACTTTTTTACAGAGGCATACTTTTAATTTAAGGTTGCTGTAACTTCGATTCCTCCACCTACACCTCCCTAAAGTTTACACTGAATATAAATCCTCCAGCTCATTGGCTGCACTGCAAGTATCAAAGATACCCCGGCCTTTGAGGGAAATTACATTGGAGTGAACCAGAATTGAAATGATAAGATGAGCTGAGGAGAATTTGATGTGTGCAGGTGGGGGGGCACGATATCCACATGTCTTAATAACTTTCAGAATAAGTTTGAGGACAAAATGTCTTTCCCAAACTTCCCTGGGAGGCTTTTCTCTGAAGGCGCACGTTCAGCGAGCCAGTCGCCGTTCAGCTAATATGTAATGCTTCGCCTTTCAAACGCGCGCTCGGGCAGCAAATAACGTGTGAAACAGCATGAGTGTTTGTGCGTTTATTGCTTTGCAGAACCATGCATATGTGCTGTGTGTTTTCTTCATACTTTTAAAGAATCGCTCAGGCAGCAGATGCATTGGAGGTTTATATTTTGCAAACAGTTTCAGTATTTAATCCCACATTTCAACACTTCAGAATTGTACAACCAAGACTGGGAGGCCTACTTTTTAAAAAAATATTCTTTAATGATAGGGGAGAGAGACAGTGTGAAAGGGGGAACAGAGAGGAGCAACATGCAACAAAGGGTTGTGAGCTGGACTCGAGTTCATGACCGCTGCAGGCAACCTGCGCCCATATGGGAACGCCCTATCTCAGTGAGCTATACAGCGGACCTGGGAGGCTTACTTTGAAAATGCAATGCCACTGTGACAATATCAAAGGACCATAACTTGATTACTTCCATTACTTTTGAATTAGCTCAGTACCAAATATGCAACAAAAAACACGATGAAGGATGAAGAAGATTTGGACTTAAGTGAATTGTGTAATTTGTGCATTTGCACAAGATGGGAATATATAACTCTGTATTAAAAATGTATTTTGACATTATAATCCTGCCAATAATCCCCATTTTTACAAAATGTACTGGTACTCTGATTACATACATTTGTTGTGAATGGGTTTATTAACTAAAGACATCTTCAGCTCATTAAATGGTCATTCCCCTACTTGTGGGCCTACAGGGACCTCCTTCACCTTCTAGAAGACTCAGTTGATGCTTTATCATTCATTCTAATCACTGATAAACAGACAGTAACTCCAGTAGCCATTTGCGATTGTGTGAATAGGCACATGTAAAATCTCTGGTGGAGGTGCCAACCTTAAAATGTAGAAAACTGAACTTTGTAGCATCTGGTAAATCTGGTAATATGGTGTATTTTAATGAACACATGGTCCTTTTCTAAACCTAACCAAGTGTTTTGATGCCTAAACTTCACCAAATAGCGACAGAAAACACATGTAAACATTAACTGATGAACACTAAGTGAAAACAAAAGTTAAACCAAGACTTAAGTCAAACAAAAAACTATAACTATTGCCCAAGTCGGGACTTTGATTGTGGTCGAGGCCCAAATTGTGCACGTACAGGAGGAACAAAAGTCCACTTTTAGAGTTTGGAGGGGCTGGTGGAGATTAGCACAGCAGGGTGGCCTGCTGAGCCTGCTCAACAGTGGAGGAGGCTCCTACTGGACCATTTGTAGGGAAATGATCAGCAACAATTTAATGGGCTGCTAATATCCCAAACTGTTGCTATAGAGATAAAACTGTGTTTTGTTTCAGGCTGTGAACATGTAAAATCCTGCTGTTAAGTTAAACATTTTAACATGGGGATCTATGGGGATTCACTCACTTTTAGAGCTGGCCTCAAGTGGCCATTTGAGGAACTGCATTTTTTTTTGTTATTGGCTTCATTTTTCAGCCCTGGAGGTTGCCACTTGATGAAAATGTATGAATTTTCTCTTCTAAATTGTGCTTCTTGCAGAGGCAGCAGCATATCCAAAGCACCAGAATGAAGCCATTTAGTCAGTTATTGGAGATCTCGCTCGAACCATTATTTCATGCACAGTTACACATGCAGTACCGGCCGTGGAAGCGTGAAGAAAGACAATTATCTGATCGTAGATGCACACATAAGCACGTTATATAAAGAATGAAGATGAGCGAAAGACCACAGAGGAGAGACAAGAGGAGGAAATCGGGAAGGGTTGGGAGACAGAACGGAGAAAATGAAAGTAATTTTCATATCATGGATCCACATAGGTTCACTTGACAGATATTACGGAAACAAAGGAGAGTGACTAAGAGAGATGATCAGTATCTCCCCACGGTGCATTCATTTATTCATGCAGATGTGATAATATGCAGAGGCACACTTGATGAATAGAATGGCATGGATTGGAGGCAAAGTGATAAAAGACAAATAAAAAAGATAACTTGTGCAAATATATTCAGGGGGGGCCGTTGATTCATCTACTTTATGTGTGGGCATACATGCATGGTGGGTGAGCAAAGTGAGGAGCAAGAGGGGGTTTGTCAGATTTTATGTGTTTTTCCTGGAAGATTTTACTCCAAGACTGAATAATACTGCGATATCCAAACTCAAGCTCAAACACAAGTGTTATTGGTGTTCTTAAGACTTTAAATATGACCCCAATGTTAATTATTCCAAGTTAGTTATGCAGGCTGCTTTGATGCTATTTCTACATATATATATCGTTTTAATTGAGGTCAGCTGTATTTGCACTGTTTTTAAATGATGATATTTTTACACAGGCTGAGTATCCTGTGAATATTACATGAACAGTTGGTCCAGTGCAGGTATTGAGGAATGGAGGGATGATGGAACACTTCATTTCCTGCATTTAACGCTCATAAGTCACTGTAAAAAAGCCAGTCATTGACAGTATACAGCTGTGGAACCTGTGTGCAGTTATTGCCCTGACTTCAGCTGCAGCTTGTGGTTGAATCCACGGTGCTGTGAAAATGTCTCGCTGTATTGCTATTCGAACCTGCAGAGCTCCTTTGTGACAGGTGTGTTACCGAAACACCACAGGAAGCTCAGGAAT
Source organism: Dascyllus trimaculatus (assembly GCA_024666655.1). Classification (NCBI taxonomy): domain Eukaryota; kingdom Metazoa; phylum Chordata; class Actinopteri; family Pomacentridae; genus Dascyllus; species Dascyllus trimaculatus. The sequence goes on along the minus strand of JAMOIN010001198.1, from coordinate 28,346 downwards.
ACGGTCGCTTCAGCACAACACAAAGCCAGCAAAACCAGGCAATAGAAAACAAATGTATCACATCCAGAATCACAACGAGCAAAGCACATCCATGGTAACAACCAGAATCACAGTGGCAGCCGTATCATCGCCAGGCTGAAGGCATAATCACAGCTCCGGTCTGTCTCAATCGGCCTTGGCAGCGATCCGGTGAGAGATCCGGTGAACTAGCACCTTTAGTCATCTTTTTAAATGTGATGGTGCAGACTTTTTGCCTGAGCAGCCACAGCTCGGGGTGCAGTGAGTCTCAGTGTGGTTACCCCCTTCAGCAGTATACTACATAATACTGCATCACAATAGAGCTCAGTCTTATTTGTACGCCTCAGGGGAAAGACAAAAGTTCTTGCAGGTAACGCAAAATCAATCACGAAAAAAGTGGGGTGCCTATGTTCCCACATTCCTAAGATATTATTAAAAATTAGGCCCTATGTTCCCACAGCCATATAAAGTTACTATAAAGTGCTTTCAAAAAAAGATCTTGTGGGAGGATAGGGCTTAAATCAAAGGGAAATGTAGGACCACAAGACCCAATTGTGAAAATGTCATAGAAATGTGGAAACTTTGAGAAAAATCTTAGACCACATTTATGCATAGCAGGGTGTTCTGAAAATTTTCCCCCTCGTTCATTTGTGAAAATAACTGGGTTCACACCAATGATAAAAACAGCCGGGGTAGGGTGTCACGAACACTTTGAGCAAACATGTGGCCAATCAGAAATTCCAAACAAACCAGAGACCAACGTGTCACAATGCAAAAACGCCGGTTTTCCTATTTACATGCAATCACTAAACTGGAGTTTTCCAAAATCTCCACTTTGGCCAGAGTTTTTAGAAATAGATAAAAACGGAGGTTTTCGTGTAAATGAGAGGCCAAACCACATGGAAATATCTGCATTTTCCCTTCATGTAAATGGGGTCTTAGAAATGTAAGACATGTGGGAACATAGGGGTGTGGAAATATAGGGCTGGCCCCATTTCTTCTCATTTCTTTTCCTATAATATAGGAAATAAAAAACATCAGACATGTGCAAGGAACCAAAACACACATGATCTGACCAAGAATTGTGTTATTTAATAAAGTCAATACAAAATGTACAAAAAAAGATGCTCCAATTTCTTTTCCATGCACTGACGGGGCTCAGTGCTTCACATCAGCCACAACGTTAAAGTGAACTGACAGGTGAAGTGAATAACACTGATCATCCTGTACCTAACCGCTGCTGTAGGCCAAGCACAACCCCTTTGCAATGGCACTTTCAAACAGGACGATGGGCTTTGCCACATCACAAAAGCTGCTTAGGAACAGCTCGAGGAACACAACAACAAGCCCAAGATGCTGACCGAGCTTCAAAACTATTCAGATCCCAATCTGATCGAACATCTTCAATAGGCACTCGAACCTTCCTGGTCCATCGAGGCTCCGCCCACCATATTTTATGGCAATGGCCAGTTTTTTATCATCCAAATTTTCTGAATGGAGGTCAAAAAGAAAACAGCATGTCCCAATGTCTCACCTTGTTCATTCCTCAGCACACACCGGGACTAGGAGAGGGCAGCTAATGATTGGAGGTGCTCACAAAAAACAGCATCTAAAACACTCTGTGAGCAAAACTTAGCTTGTTCCAAAGTCCACAAGTACATCTGTATTCAACCTCAGAAATACACACTGCAGGCTAAAAATCCTTTTATGGAAATTGTTGTTTTAAAGAGTTCACTGAAACAAAGAACTGTCCAGTTGGTGAAGTATTTATTTACATTGATCAGTTTATTTTATTCCGATTCCATCACCATGGAGAAGGAAAATAAAACAGAGGGAAAACACATTGATCACAGTAATAGGGGTCAGATTTCTGCTGACTGCTGCTCAAACATCTTGTTCTTAATGATCTCCAGCTGTGATCCTGCTGCAAAGAGGATGCAAATGAAGGCATGTGAACTCCTGGAGGTGGGATCTGAACAGATATGAGCTAGAACTTACATGATCAGAATTAATTCTATGTACTATATTGCTTCGTTATACTTCATCATATGAATCCAGAAGCAGCTTTAAAGCAGCGCTATTTTATTTGTTTGTTTGTTTATTTTTTGGCCACTTATGCAGTAGAAGTAAACAAGCTAAAATACTCTACAGAACTTGGAGTAACTTCAGATTTAACTCTAATTGAACTACTGGTTCTTTACATAATACATACGTTATATAATATATGTGATTCTTTAAAGTAGCAAAGGTTCTTCATTTTTATCTGAGTTTTTTGGTTTGGTGTCAGGTAATAGCAGAAAATTAAAGCTGCAACCAATTATTTTATACATCAGTTCATCTGGTGATTATTTTCTCAAAGAACTGATTAATTTATGAATTTCAGTTGATCATTTGATTGATGGAACATTAGAAAACAGTGAAAAAATGCCCATCACAACTTCCCAAATCCCAGGTTGCCATCTGGTAACATGTTGGTCCTGTATGCGTGTGTGTATTATAATAGGAGAGACGCTGCAAACTGTTAAATTTGACTTTTTTTGCTTTTAAAGCTACTGAAACAGTTATCAGATCTTATTATCAAAACAGAAGGAGGTGGATCCACAAAGAACTATCTGGGCGGCTGTGGCTCAGGTGGTAGAGTGGGTTGTCCACTGATCGCAAGGTTGGCGGTTCGATCCCCGGCCCCTCCGCATGCCGAAGTGTCCTTTGGCAAGACACTGAACCCCAAGTTGCTCCCAATGGTAGGTTAGCGCCTTGCATGGCAGCTCTGTCGCCGTTGGTGTGTGAATGAGAAACACATTGTAAAGCGCTTTGGAGACCACTAAGGTAGAGAAAAGCGCTATGTAAGTGCAGACCATTTGCCATTTATCTTCAGAATGGGTTCCTAATGAATCTATTAGGTCTAAAGTTCTTCAGAGTGCCACTGATGGTGCCTAAACTAAACATTTTTTGATTGTTCTTTGAGACAACTTTAAGGGTTACCTAAAGAACCATTGAAAATGTGCTCCCGCCCCATTTTTCTACTCTGCTGTTCAGAGAAGCACCGCGTTCTGCTGTATTTTGCTAGAAGTGGCAAGGAGAACCCGTTTTCTAATGAATATCCATCAGTGCATTTTAACTTTAAACATTAAGCTAGATATAGTGATACCTGCTGGCCACACAGATGCATTGGACAGCCGAGGAGAACTGAACAGTTTAGCTTTTCTAAGGCACAAGTCTAACTCTGTCCCTGTGGGTCAGCCAAGTGGCTAAGAAGAAAGAAAGACGTTGGCAAAGTGACAGAACCAGACATGAGGCTGAGAGAGCAGGAACAGAAAGAATAGAAATTAATTTAATTCCCTGCTGAGTTATATTCCAGTCTCTCCCAGTCATCTTTATTCCCGCTGATTGTTATCTTTTTTCCATTTCTGTTCCAGCTCACTGCCAATGAGAAGGCAATTACATTACATATGGGTATAAATATACATTTCTTAGACCTTTAGTAAGTGGTTTCAAATGAAGTAGGTTATTGAAGCACATATCAACTTAAGAGGACGGAAGCAATTACTACACTCTAAAGAATGAATTCCTTCAAGGGCAGAGGACTCATTCATTAAATATTTATTGTCAGTTTCTATATGTTGTATTTCCCCAAAGAAATGTCTCTGCGGTTAGATGCCAGCAGTGCATTCCACCCCTAGGTGTGTAATTATTTTCTGCTTCCACGTGATTTCTAAGATCAGACAGAAGGTTCAATGTTAAGTAAAATATATGTGAAGTGCACAAAGCTGCTTTGAGACAGATTTTCTTTTCTCCCATAACACCAGTAAACAATGTTTTTGTATGTAACAACTAGAAAAACTGAGCAATCGTCTTCCTCCTGAGCATGTCTGGACAGACAGAGGCAGGTAGAAGCTGCTGGTGTCCAGATGCAGATTTATAAAGGATAGTTTGTGCACAGCTGGAAAGGTTCTGCTGAGAGACCAAAGCCCTTTTGATTGTGCTGAGGTAAACGGCAGCTTCGGGAAGCACCAACCTGGAGTGAGGGCCATCGAGGTTTGGCCTGGTGATGCTATCACGCCTGAGGGGAGAGCTACAGGAGGTGAAATTGTGCTGTGTTCTGAGAATAAACCTCAAAACTTTCAGTTGCTCTTTCTACATTTTTCAGAAAATATACCCTTCCAGTAGCTACAATCTGTTAAATATGGTCCTTGCAGGTAAGTTGGATGGTGGTTGGCATCTGTCAGGCCTCTTGTTTAAACATAACAACTACAAACACTGAAGCACAAACTACTCTCTGAGCAAGTTTGGCCAGATGGAGGCAGATGGAAGCTGCTGTCCAATGGAAGACTTATAAAGGATTGTTTGCGCACAGCTGGAAAGGTCCTCCAGAGAGACGAAAGCCTTTTTCCATTGTGCTGAGATAAACGGCAGCTTCGGGCAGCACCGACCAGGGATGTTGAGTAAAGATAGCCCTCAGCCTGGTGTGAGGGCCATCGAGGTTTGGCCCGGTGATGCTATCACGCCTGAGGGGAGAGCTACAGGAGGTGAAATTGTGCTGTGTTCTGAGAATAAACCTTAAAGCTTTAAGTTGCCCTTTTCACATTTTCAGAAAATATACTATTCTGATGGCTGGAATCTGGTGGGGCAGCAAAAATGGATGGTAGTTGGCATCTTCACCTGAAGCGATGGTGGACAGAGGTAGTGCTGTTATAGCAAGCTGATTTCAAACTGAGAATGATTTGTTTGAGTTGTTCTAAAAATGGCTGTTTTGTCTCGTTAGTTGTTTTGTTACGTTCACCTTGGTCAAAAACTTCGGAGTTGTTATAAGCTGCAGTTCAGAACGGTATCCTCAAACCTTTGTAAAAGTTTTGGTTAGAACCATGCCTCTGGTTCTGTTACCGCAAGCACAGCTACTAAATTTCTAATGTATGTATACCAAGCAGAGGTATAAACATGCAGCAGTAGAGAGCAGTAATGTTAAAATGTAGCTATCATCTTTTGGGAGTTCCCAGGACAGAATAGATAGCAAAACTAGGAAAAATGTCAATATGTAGCAATAGTAAATAGGTAATATGAGTCCAGCTCAACATCCAATCTGATGTACAGCATTTTTCCAATTATAGTTATTCTTAGTTTTGTGCCTGATTTTTAGATTAATTAATTTTAAAATGCACGACTTTGGTTCTGATGCAGCCTCCTCCCTCTCTCTGTATTCACTCTGTGGTCTTAAGCGATGTCTAGTCCTCAATAATTATCTGACTGGTTAAACATCGGAAAAGTTGAAGTTCCTGCAAATGTATATCAGTTCCAGCTATTGGTTATTAATCTCCTTGATTTTTAATAATCTGTTTTGGCAATGAAAAAAAAAACACAGTGGTCAACCTGTAACACTTAGCAAAATGTTAACTTGTAGCAATAAAGAACTTTTTTTAAAGCACGTAGGGGTGACTAGTAATGTTAAGATGTAGTATTAGCTCACAGCAATGTAAAATGTAGCAATGATGTTAACAAAAACTAGCAATTATGTTAATAACGTGGCGATAAGTAGAGATGGGAATCGAAAATCGGTTCTTGTTGAGACCCAGTTCCCAGTGTTTCAGTTCCTTGGATCATTTGCCAGTTTTGTCAACGATTCCCTTGTCGATTCCAGTGGGTGTGAATGAGCATGCATGGCTTACGTAAGCTACGCAACATGCGTGGTGACGTCTTTCACCAGTGCAGCCAGCAGGAAACATGGCGCCCAAGCGGCACAAACGCTCGAAAGTTTGGTTACATTTCATGAGAAAGGATGACAACAGGGCAACTTGCAATACTCGCAAAGTGGATATTTCATCAAAAGGGGGAAATACTGCTAATTTGCAGAAACATTTGCACACAGCGCATGCATTAACTTTGAATGAATGTCACGTTTTCGATCTGCTCCGGAGTGGACTGCAACCCAGCAGCAGTAGCAACATTAGCATGTCCTCTGCTGTTAATGCTGCAGGTAACCCTTTTTCTAAACAAATAAAGAACCTAATCGTTAAGCATAATCAAAAATGGAATCGGAACCATAAAAATCTTGTCAATTCCTATCCATAGAGATACACTGGAAAAAATGCCCCTCACAAAACAAGAAAAAAAAAAACTTTTACCTTGAAACAAGTGGAAAAAATCTGCCAATAGAACAAGTGAAAATTTGCTTGGTAAGATTTCTTGAAATAAGACATGATATTTAGAATATTGAGGTCTTAAAATTAGCAGGGAAAACTTATTTTAAGCTATATTTTACCAGCATTGTCAAGCTGAGGTGTCTTAGAATAAACCAGACATGCTAAAGAATAAGTTTTTTTCACTTAAAAATAGATGTTTGCTTTCATAAGTTTAATGTCAACTTCTTAATTTGAGATGTATTCAACTTATTTTAGTTGTATTATAGTGGCTCTTCTCTAGATTTAAGACCATCTTGTACTTGAAATAAGATTACAAAGATTAATTTAAGCATTCTGAGATATAATGTCTTCTCACAGTAGCTAGAAATCCTAATATTTAGTGGTGTTTGACAGCATTTGAAGGTGTTGTATTTTAGGTGAAGCCAGCTACGCCCAAAAGGAGGTGTTTTAACTCAAAAGCAGACATTTGCTTTTTTTTTTTTAAACACATTTTACACATGCTGCTGTTTTCTGATACGAATTAGTGATTTTCCAATCAAATACATTTACTTGAATCAAGTGAAGTTTATGTCTTAAATCCAGATTATTTATCTGATACAAACAACAGCTCAGCTTGAACAACGTATGAAATGTGAAATGAACCTTGTTTCTTGTAAAATACAACTCAAAACAAGATAATTTCAACATTGTTTGACTTAACAAGATATTTAAGATGCGCTGTCTTAAAACACGTCCCTCCATCTTGCTGAAATGTTACTTGTCAAGTGAATTTATCTTAAATCAAGTGGGTTGAGACAATTTGATTAAAAATAAGACAAATACACTTGGTAAGATGTTGAGTTTTTGCAGTGTAAGTAGAAAAAAACAACAGCATGTAGCAGAAACCATAATGGTAACCTGTGGCAATAACTAGCAACACTTTGCTGCAATACCTAGCAAATAACATTAAGATGTAGCAACACCAAACAGTAATGTTACTGTCACAGCTACAATGTTTTGTTCAAGAATATTGTGAGGAAGTTCTGCAAAGTTCTTATGTTTTGTTTTGTAGTTGCAGGAATGATCCTCTTAAAGGTATGATAATGTTCTCGGGACATTCTAATATTGTTTGGTGCTAACAGTGTTAGACATTAATACACTTACACTCCCAAAACTCCTAAAACCCTTCCGAATGCCGCTTTGAGAATTCCCTTCCTTGTTATCATGTAACATTTCCTAACATTGTGTGACTGATGTTGGACAGAAGAAGATGATAATGTGCTACCACATCGCATCCCCCAAAACATCTTCGGAACACTGAAGGGAAAATGTTCTACCTTTGTTAATATGTCACACTGTAGGAAAGTTTCATAAAAACCATTCTGTGGTGTGAGGTCTCCATAACATCTAGAATACATTTTTTGAAATAGATTTGAGGAAGTTTTTACCACAATAATCTCAAAACATTTTCTCAATGTTGCAGCTAAAACTTCGTGTCTTCCTAAACTTTTTCCCACATAGGAATAAAATGCTAAATATCATTAAAACACTTTTCAAACATTAGATTAAGATGTTTTCAATAAATCATTAATAGGAGTTACCGGTAATGTCACCCAATGTTATGGGAACATTTTCTTTTAGCTGGGATTCAGCAATAATTAGAGACATTTGTAACACGTAGCAACTAAATCACAGGTTCAGGTGGCTTCAATAAGCAGTTTATTCCCAACTGCTTATAAAGTTGTTTCTGCCAAAGGTCTGCCTTTTGTCCCATCTTTCAATCTCTTCATTCCTTTTACCTGTTCAGTTTTATACAGTCTTTCCTTCTCACCGTCTAGAAAACCACCCTGGCTGTGAGACTAAGTTTACTTCCGTCTCGACTCCAACACGTGGCGCACCTTTTCGGTTATAGGGGCCAAACTTTTAATTGGTGCCACCTAAAACGAATGTGATTTTTTTTTTTCCGGGGTGCTTTAATGAGCTCCGGTGTGCTGTGCATGAACTTTCACACTGGCAGCTCAGTTTGTGCTGGTGGAGTCTTCCTCAGCAAGTGGGAGCTTCCTCATTTAGTGAAGGCTGGAAGTGCGAGTTTGACCTTCCCATGGCACATTAGGGCTAGTGATGTGAAGTCGTGGTCAGACAGGACCCGGTCTCCCGTGTGGAAGTACTTTAAAAACAAGCTGAGATGTGCCGAATGTGCCACGACTTCTGCCTCCACATACTGCAGAAGAAGGGAGGCTGCAAGCAGGTGTTTGAAAGTTCTTTTGGAAAACTAACTGAATGTCTCAGTCAGCTTTCGAACATTCACCAAGATATTCGAGGATAGCAATTAAAAGTTTTCATCCGGAGCCTTTGTTTTCGATTGAGCTGGAAATGACGTAGATTTTATGGGATAAAAAGGGAGTTGTATGATTTCTGCACAACAAAAGCAGTCAAATCCAGCCAGCCAATTCTGTATCTGTCGGATGAGGGTCTAACATGATGCATTTCCCCGGTTAACTTTTGTCAGTGTATTCATTTTCTGCATGTGTTGGCAGTAATACGAGAACAGAATTACTCTAATGTTATGCATCTGTTAAAACAGCTGCAGGCCTTCTGCAAAATAGGACACAAGCTTTGATGACTGCAGCTCAGGTCTATCCATTATTTTTTTTACCTATTTCAGGAAATAACTTTCTAAGATGGATAAACTGTGTGTGTGGATTACTAATCTGTGTGCTCAGTTTGCCAGTCTTTGTGCACGACTTACTAATCCTTCCCCAGAGATTCTCACATATATATATATATATTACTTCTGTCTCATGATCATTAAGCGGGAAAAAACCCAAAACTTTTGTTTGCTCAGGATTTATTAGACAGTGTGTACCATGCAATTATACAACTAGGAATGTAAATGTCAAGATTAGATGGCACATAATATAAAAGGAAAAAAAAGACTGTAAAGTATCAAACCAGAAAGCACAAGGAGTCACAGGCGACTTCTAAAAAAGGGCTTTATTTTACACAAAAAAAAGAAAGAAAAAGAGAAAATGATGTTCACAAAAATTAGCTCTAAACCTCTGGCCCTCAAAAATAGGCCAAATTACCAGGACTAAACTTATGCAATGGTTACAAAGTTACTTGACAAACCAAGTGAACTGACCGACCAAAAACTCAGACCTGACAAACGAAGAAATAAAGATACATACTGGCCAGTGATACCATCTAGACACAATGCAGGTCACTAAAAACACCTGAACGAACAACAAAGGAAACAAACCAGCACAGCTAGTAGCCTACGTCAATCAAAGAATATAGCATTTATCAAATCCAAAATATCCAAACACATAACTTAAGTCAAAATAAATACACTATATATATAAAGATATATAGATAAAAACACAAAAAGCACAACTTAAGATAATTTAACATAATGTTGGTTATGTAAGTTAACTAAATGTACATGTTACTAACTGAACAACTGTACTTTCAACCAATGCTAAAAACATTGTTTACAATGATGGATTATGTGTCCTCATTTGTGTTTTTGTGTTTATGTGCAACATGGGTTTCAAAAAATGCATTAAAAACGTATTGAAGGTGTTAACAACTCCTTGTATAGTTGTGTGACTGCAAGTGCAGAAATGTAAGCACAATCATACACTAAGATAAATGCTAATGGAAGCATGCTAACAAGTTTACAGTGCTAACATGCTAATGTTAGCAGCTACAACGTTGACCATAGTCGCTATTTCAGCTTACAATGTGAGCATGCTAGCATTTGCTGATTTGCCCTGCACACAGAATAAAGATATGGCATCACTTTGGCAGGTTTTTGGTCATAAATCAAAGAACTGGACTAATTTAAACTTGGACTTATTTCTTATGAGAACATTTAGAAAATTTCATTGTGTCACTGGACCATCAGATTTGCCTGAGTAGCTCTGGATTCCAGCACTGAGGCTTGGCCTCAGATGCAGAATGTGCCATTGACTCTGTAGTATGCCAGGGCCAAGACTGGATGATTTACTGTAGCAGTCCCGTCTTGCTTCAGTGCCAGCTGCTAACAGCGGCTACAGACAGCTGCTGGCTGAGGGTCTGAGGAGCAGCACCACATTGCTGATCATGAGCCAATCAAATCAAACCCAAATAATGGCTCCGACTCAAACGCGACTCTAATTTGCTGCCTGTTCTGCTGCTCTGCACAAAGTGGCATCATTGAACTTACATCAAATTGTTGCTCCTGCTTTCATGTTCTCTATTTAAGGCCAACGTTGTGTCAGAAATTCAAATTGCACATCACAAGGAAGAGTTTTGATCATTTTCATGTGTCTAGATGTGGTTGTACTTGTAGCCAGGACGTGTCAGCTTCCTAAACATGAAGGAGCAACAGTCTGATTGATGAAGTGGACAATGAGGGCTTCATTTTTATGAACATGTGGCAGCAAGATCGCCATTAGATGCCCATCCAGCTGAAATATCCCAAACTAAAAAGACATCTCTAAGGTGTGCTGGCTTTCTACAGTTAAATTCATACTTTCTGCTTAAATGTAACAGCAGGGATCCACAAAATGCAAATTTTGTCAACAGCTTATGTTCACGAGCATCTGTGAGGCTGAAATTTATGAACCTGCAGAATGTATGTGGCTGCTCCCAATAGCTGCCTGTACCGAGCTGGAGCGCCATCACGAACAGCAGCGACACAAATACAAAAAAGCCCAGTGAGCATTTCTGATCAGAACATGTTTATTAAAAATGGATGCATAAGACACCCCTGACTGGGGAACAAACAAGGCGAGAGGTTTACTTTTCAATTTTAAAGATGAAGATGAAGTAACATCAGCGATCAAACTGAACAGCATCCCTGCGTCCCCGAGCTGATAAAAAATTGATTTGGAACACACTACACAACATTTGGGACCAGTTCTGGTTGATTAGACGGAGCGCTACACAAATGATACAAATGAGTAATTCATCAAAACCATCAGGCGCAGACATTTGGTGGGAAGAATTTTATGACACCTTTTCCTTCCCACTGCCAATCAAACAGAAAGAAAAACTTCATCAACCCTTTTGCGGAAGCTCGAGCAGAACTATCTCATAGCAGGTTGTCGGGGGGGAAAAAGGTGTGATGTAAAAGTGTGGAAAAAGATTGCAAGGCGTAAACATTTCAGTGAGGAGGATGTGAGGCAGAGAGGAGAGACAGAGGACAGAGCAATAAGCGATAAAGAGACAAGGAGCCTGAGATCATTGCTCCTTAAGTGTATTCACACCCTAAGTATCAAGCCATCTGCTATGCTAATGCAACCTTCTCATTTACAAGAATAAGTGGTAGACACACGCAGATGTTTAATTCATGTTAAACTAATGACTGCAAATGAGGCTAAACTCCAAAAGAAAACATTAACCTGTTTCAAGAATCAAAATATCCATGAAACAGATGCTCAGCACATGTGACGAATTCTTTACTTCTGCTTATTTTTTCCTGCCTGTGTGACTCTGCGTTGCTGTTCACTGGTCCCTTTCTTTTCCTAAAGTGACTACGATCATGATTTTTGCTATGAACGTACAGGTGAGCATTTCTACGGAAATCATTGTGTTCGCTTCAGCTACATGGACATTTAACGCAAGTTTGAGCTCATGTTTAGCTGTCTGGCTTCAACTTTAGTGTTTTCGCCGCTCAGAGCGTCATTATTGGCTGCATCAGACACCTGTTTTCAGCAAAGAAAGCTGTAAAGACCTAAGTTTAGCATGACTAAGCGCATTCAGGCCATGCCACATTGTGGATGCCCGATCCTGTCACATCTTGGAAGCTAAGCGAGGTTGGGCCTGGATGGGAGACCGTGAGGGAAAACCAGGAAGCCTGGGTGGATGCAGTGTGAGAGTGAGTGGTTGGTGGTGGTCAGAGGGGCTGATGATGCTGCCTTGCCTCCATCAGTCTACCCCAGGACATACGTAGCTTACAACCATCACGTATGGAGTGAATGAATAATGCAATGTAAAGTGCCTTTGAGTTTCTAGAAAAGTGCTATAGAAAACCAATGCATTATTTTTTTCACTAAAGTTACAAATTTAGATGATTAGCATAAAAATGATCAACAAATTCTAATGCATCTTTACTGGTCCACAAACTATGTCAGAATTATTTTTACTGTCAAGTAAGTTTTCACATTCAGGCAATTTGACTTGGTGTTTTGGTGCAAAACAGAAAACACTGACAAGTTCATTTTTTAAGAAGGATTAAAGAATTAAAAAGGAAATGTTGAAATTTGAATAAACAGTAAGTGTAGCATGTTCAAAGTATTATAAAGGTATTCAAAGTAATGTAAGTATTTACAGTGTGCAGGGATGTGCAAATAATTGAGCTGAGAATGTGCAAGATTTTACATTATGTAATGTAAACAACTTGAAAGGCTAATAACAATCCTATCTCAAAGGCTCTGCATTATTTTAACAGCATGGAGCAAAGTGTACAATTCTTAGACTTTGCCCCACTTTTCCTTCACCAGCTGCAACTTTAGTGCCCACGTCACAGTCATGTGCACGCCAAATATTCAAACAGTAACTGTTCCAAGCAACAGCAGGACCTGTGTTACACAAGTTTTAGAGGCAACTTCAAGGCGAGCATTTACGATTTCTTCATGAGCTTCAAACTGAAAGCGAGAGGAAATATCAGATTGTGTATATGTCCTGGCATGAGCCAACACTTTGTGCCCAGGATCATCACTTGTGACAGTGAGAGACCAAACAGCACTTTTTAGAGGGGAAGAATCAGCAGTCTCCAAATTCATGCCATCAATTTGGCCCCCAGGGTCAGATTGTCAAGAAGGATTCAGACTTTAACGTCCTGAGGTGTCTGAGGGACAACATTTGGTGCAAATGACCTGAACTGTGGCATATTGGCATGTGGGTGCATCAGCTGTACACTGGTGCTGTAGTTACTATCAGGTTTCTTTGGCCACAATAACATATCTGTTGCTCCCCATCCGCACTTCTTCCTAGATTTGGCTCCCTGCCACATCTTCTTCCACAAAATGAAATTCAAGTTGAGGTTGTCACCATTTTGACACAGTTCAAAAGACTCGGCGCTCATCGCAGATGATGCTTGACAGGCTGACATAACAGAACTTCCAGACAGTGTCACAAGCATAGCAGAAGGGCTGAGAGCGTGACACTGATTACTTTGACAGGGATGGCGACCAAATTTAAATCAGGTACAGTTTTTGATTACATCTTGTAATGTAGGATCCAAAAGTCTGAGACCACGAGTGAAGATACTTATATTTCCATTCCAAATCATATTGTTAGCTCAACCGTTTGTGTGAAAAGTCAAATCTCTGAAAAAATGTAAATGAATTCCAGAATATTTAAGCCTTTGTTTGCCAGCTTTCTCTTCAATAACAGCAGCACTCAGGCTACAAAAACTCCACCAGTTTGTTAAAGCCTGACAAACCATGTTATCCCACCGTGATCTGATGATGTTCCAAGTCTCACATAATTGTTCAGTGGGGTTAAGGTCAGTTGGCTGCCGAGGAAAGTCCATGACAGTCAGCACTCCTCAGTCTTCTTTGTTCTTGAATTCAAAGCTCTAAGTTTTGGCTCATTATCCTGCTGCACAATGAATCTTTCTCCACAAAGATGCAAACCCAATGAAGGAGCAGGTCTCTGAAGAACTGAGTGCTGCTGCTTCTTCTTGGTCAGGATGCAGTTGATTCGGTGTAGGTGTCCAACAAGCAAAACACCCCCAGACATGAATATTCCCACAATATTTCCCTGTGGGTTTGATCCACTGTAGTGTCATTCTATTTCCTGTTGGTCTTCTTACATCCACACTGCTGTAACTGCCACTCTTCTCTAACTAGGTAAAAATAACTTTTTTTGTTTTAACAGTATTCACTGTAAAATGCTGCTATGTCTTCGCCAACCCCGACTGTTTGTCCTTTCTCCTCCTGAGAAGTGGTTTAAAGATGCTCCTTGTCCTCTGAGACCACTGCTGGACAGCATGCTCTTGATGGCACTTTCACTGATTGGTGTCTTGTGTTTCCTTATTTGGTAAATTCTGTATCTTCGAAGTTGCCTTTCTATCCCTAAGTGGGAAAAAAAAGTGTTGTATTGGACCTCTGATTATGTGCTCACTTGGTCGGCCTGATCCTGCTTTGAATAGAACAGATCCAGAGTCAACTGTTTCCTTAAGTGCAGGCATGATTTCACACTGAGGAATATCCTCTTTGCTCAGAATGACAATCTGATTTCTGATGCTTTCACATAGTTCTGATGAGATATTTCCCACTATAGCTGCTTAGTGAATGATGTTCTGCTGGAAACCTGAGGTGCAATCAGGCGAACAACGGGCTGATTTAGCTGAACAAGCGCTGAGGAGTTGACAAAATCCACCAGAGTGTCATCTGAACGCTGCTTGAACCAAGAGGACACACCCTCTGGTGATCTGACCTAGAATGTCATCTTCATGTCACATGTAAGAAGTTGTTTGAAATGTTTCTAAATCCTCAAACTCCTAGTGGTAGTAGAATTGTGAACCAAGCCATTCTGCATAATAGCTCTGTTTTGCTGCTAGTAGTCTTGTATTTCTACTGGAGTAAAATGTTTTCAATGCAATAGGCCTTTAGGAAATCAACATTTTTACAGTAGCAAAGGTAATAATGCAACTTTTAAGAAATATTAGTTAAAAAAAAGAAAATAAGCCAAAATATATACATAGTGCTCGTTCAGATTGTACAAAATCTTCTGGATGTGGAAATAAGTGTTGCACATATCAAAGGTATTGCAAAGTTTCATTCATGAGTAGAAATACTGATAGAGAAGCATAATATTGCATATTGTTTTCTATATTAGACAGATTTGTCCATAAGCAGAAGAAATGATAGTGTACAGTGATTTAAATGTACAAAAATGTATAATTCTAATAGTACCAATGGAGATGTTTTTTTCTTAAATTTTGAAAGTAGATTGCAATAAAAAAATGTTCTACTAGACAATAATTGAAGCTGCAGATATAACAGCAGCCCAGGCCATTCTGCAGACACATTATTTTTGTTATATTTTGTTGAAATACTTTATACAGTTTATGCCAGTAACATGTTTTCAGTTTTATTACGACACAAAAACTGCCTCAAAAGAGAAGTAAAAATGTTAAGAGGCCAAGTGTCTTCAGTTTCAAGAGTCTGCTATGCATCCATAATTAAGGCTCCAGGAAAAAAAAGTACATATTTATCATTTTTGTTCAGTTTCGGTGTTCTCTCAGAGCTCTGCCTGGGCTTGTGTTCCATACACATGGATCTCCTGCTTTCCTGCATACCGTGATTAAGTGTCGCTACTTTGTGATGTTTGTAGCTTTGATATTATTTAGTATTTCAGCACTGGTACGACACACTGGGCCAATCAGTCAGTCAGGCTACTGGGAATTCTCATAGTGCCCCCGGTGGCCAACGTAGTGTTGCACCTGCAGGGGCATGAAACTGTTCATGTGTGAAAGTACTACAGTACTTGGAGGTATTACGTCCAGGGTATGCATGTGTTGAGATCATAGAGCCTCGGGAAAAGAAAGTCACACGCAAAGGACCTGCATGACCAGTTGAGCAAATATCACGCATGAGTGCACACACACACACACACACACACTCACACACACTGCATGCACACAACAGCACTCACACATAAATACGAAGGGCACAGCCGGCCAAATGAGTAAATATCACAAACATGGACTCAGACATACACACCTCTGCTTTCACACACACAGCCAGCTGTGCCACATGAGTAAATATCAGCTGTGAAAAAAAAACATATCTCTGGAGGGAAAATCCATTTGTAGGCATGAATCAAGTTTTGAATAGACAGGAAAAAGATATCCATTACAGATCTCTGGATAATGTAATACACTAATCACAGCTCCCTTTTCACAGCAGATAGATTTTTTGAAATGTATTCCATGAAAAGGCCTATCTGAGAGCACCTTTTAGACGAGGCATTTAAACTGCAAGCTGTTCTAAAGATATCAAAATATCAGCTAAATGGATCACAATCGGTCGTTGATTTTTTTTTTTTTTTTTACTGTAAAAAGTCACTTTTCATGGTGGAATCAAACATTCTCACATGAACCTTGAACACTGTTGGGAGCTTTCATCTGCTTCAACAAGAATCAGCTCCTCGCGACATATTTAAGGTGCAGCAAACATGGCAGTGTTTCTTAACACTACGTGCACTGGAAGAGTTATTGGTTGCTGCAATCATTCCTGCCAACAATGAATTTAAAAGTTCAGCTTCAGTTAAAGGTTCCCTCACTTGCCTTGCAAACAAACAACAATTCAGTTTCTCATCATAACACAGTGAGATCTTCAAAACACTGAGTGCTTTTCATTCCCCCCGAAAAACATTTGCAAAGTCGATACAGTGATGTTTTATTTTGTGCCTGTATACTTGATAGCAATCTTCCTCTTCACTGCCTTTGTTGGAATACGTGGACCCAATGCAGGATGTGGCGATAATAGTAAAAACACTGCTCCGTAGCACAGCTAGTGGTCAAAAAAATGTAGACGGTGCCTTTAACACCTTAAACCTGAGGCCATTTTTTTCTAAATGGGCAAGTACAAAATTCCAGTTGGCATCAGCTCCACAACTATGCCGCTAAAATAAACAACCTTGCGATAAGAGACACTTGGGAGAAATTTTAAAGTGCAATAGGTCTCCTTAAAACCAGACCAGAGTGAGACTAGAAAAACTCCAGCATAATCAGAATGGAAAGTTAGATATTAAGAGTGTCTATAGGCAAGAATCCATGACAGTTAAGTTAATGAACCTGTTCTAAAAATTCTCTGCCAAGTTGTAACACCCAAGGCTGAAAAATGTAGCCAACACAGAAATAAACATGTTTAAAATCTGCTACAAAAGACAAGTTTGGCCTTTACAGCTGAATTCCTGGTTCATGACAATGGTACAGGGGTGGATTTTATGACTCACCTGTTAAGACTGTGAGCGGCTGTGGCTCAGGTGGTAGAGCGAGTTGTCCACCGATTCCCGGCCCCTCTGCATGCCGAAGTGTCCTTGGGCAAGACACTGAACCTGAAGTTGCTCCCAATGGCAGATTAACACCTTGCATGGCAGCTCTGTCACCACTGGTGTGTGAATGGGGGAATGAGAAACACATGTACCATTTAAAACTGTATTATGACTTCAAGTCGTGCATAATTAGGGGTGTGACCACTTTGAGTGGTGGGTGCCATTAAAAGGGCAGTCCGTGATCCAAATATCTGTATGACCAACTGCAGCTCCTCACTCGCTCCACCTCTTTGTTCATTTTTGCATTAGTATGGCGTTAGGAGGAGTCAGGTACTGCCAGATGGCGACAGCTGGAGCCACCACACTGAGCTTCAAAACCGCTGTTTAGGAAGCCTGTGGGTGATTCCACGGACGGTTCATCCATCCTTATTAAGCTGATGGTCTCAACTGCAGCACTACCAAATTTAATGCAGCAGAAATGAAGCGCAGCAACGTAACATCCATTTTAGTCTTAGTAGCACTAGGTGGCCTCTTCATTTAATGGGCCACACTGTGCAACTTTTGAAAAATGGTGTAAGGTGCTGCCTGGTTCCCGATACAGGAAAGAGTTAATATGAGCCCTCAGCAGCTTGGTAGCCAACCATCTGGGTACATCTGTCCACTACAGCTTAGCAAAGATAATGCTAAAAAGACAATCTTTGGAAGAACCAGCTCAGTTTTGCTTGATTGCTAAAGCTTTGTATTGGTTAAGCTGAATCTTAGAATGTGTGTGTGTGTGTGTATATATTACATGTTTCCAGTACAATGATGTAGCTGAACATCTTTGTGTTTTTTTTAGAAAATAACAAAAAATACACAGTCTGACAGTCTGTGTGTGAGACATAAAGGTGGCAGTGTCTGGTGTGTATGATGCAAAAGAACTTTTTCAATTCTAAAAGGAGAATCAGTCATAGATGATGATGTTTGGAGGTGCAAAATCCAACGCCCTGACAAACGTGGTGAGGACTGAAACTCTGCTTTCCAACTTCACAGCAGAACACAATCTGCTGATGGCTGACAGAACTTTTACCACACATGCCATAATGGAGATCATCTTTAAATATGTATGATTTTTTATGTGTACACAAGCAATTTAATACATTCTGCAGTTCATGGACAATCTGAATAAGTTGCCATGCATGTAGAGCATTTACAAAACCATTCCCTACTGCCATTAGCATGAAGTGACTGCCATATTCTACCTGTACTAGAGCACTTATTTTAATGAGCAAATCAATTTTGGTTGAATATATTTAAAAAATCAGTCACACTTGTCCCAACAACTGTAACTTCAGTGTCACCATGCTGTGGACAAAGTCCTCCAATCCGTTGTTGGCCCAGTGGCTAATTCACCTGAGCGGTAGGTAGTGTGATTCAGCTTTTATTGTTCTAAATGAATAACCAAGAAGGCAGGGTAAAAGAATATCACCAGCAGACAAAGTCATCTATTTTCAAATGACTACAATTGTCAAATGAAATTAGCAGGCTGCGTTCAAGAGCTGCAGTCAGACAGCAAGTCAGTCAGACGGAAACACAGACAGAAACAGGACAGATGGAGGCAGGCTTGTCATCGGCTCGCTTACAGATGTTGTTGAGATCCAATAAAATTCAGTTCTGTGACTGTGAGTTTGCAAAACAGCATGCAGGGCGCCGAACATGCATCAGATAACCAACAACATATGGCTGTGTAGTAAACAAAGGCACATTTAGAATTTTTCTGTCAAACAAGCGAATGAAAGGTCTTTTTTTTTGCTTTTATTTCAAAGCAGTGATATCTGCAAGATGTGAGAAGGCAGCAGCACACGTGCAGAATCCAAACTAATCCTGGAGAGGCTGACAGGCTGTACAGTACACTCCACGAGGAGACCATCCTCCTCACTCGAGTGTGCCACCTAATTGAACTTTAGCTGCATGAGAGGCATGAAGCTGGATCTCATTAAGGCAGCGAGCATGAAGGATAGATCTCTCTCATATCTGTGTTTTAATTGCCAGCTCTCCTTTATAATCAGATTAGCCGGAGAGAGCAGTGAAGAGGCAGATAAGACAAAGGAGTAATTGAATTAGAGGCAAGGCAAGAGGGAGCAGGAGGGAACAGGATGAAACAATAATACACCGACTGGTGGCGAGTAAGAAATCAAGAGTGTTGGGGATTCAGAGGGGGTAAAAAAGAGCCAAGTGGGTGAGAGATGTTCACTAACAGTCTCCCCTCTGATAACCACAGTGTACTGTCCGGCTCAGAGTCGTGCCAGGTTTGTGTGATAGCGTTGGCTGGAGTTTGGGCATCATTATTCTTTTTATTACAGGGTTATCGTTATGGCAACAGCTCTGTCCGCCTCTTGACAAGATAGTGGTTATCAAACCCACTCATCAGGCTGATGAAAGAATTGAGATGCCTGTTATGGTCTGATCAGTAAGCAAAATAAAAGCAGCAGTTTTATCTGTTTGGACGCACGCTGAGCAGCCGAGCTCAGAGGGGAAAAGGTGCTACTGAGGCCTGCTGGAAAATCAAGTGTTTCGACTCGCGGAGGATCTTCTCACGTGGATTACCACGTGAAGGGTTTATGTGGGTATATCTGGAACGCACATGAATGAACCAGATAACAGCAGGCATGTTATTTTATAAGATACGGAAGGTTTCAACCTATCAGAGAAGGTTCACAGCAGGTTTCACGATAGCATCAGTGAATCATGGAATCAAGATAGCAAGTCCACCAAGTTGTTACGACCAAAGGCTAAATCATCTAGATAGCCTTGCTGCGTGCACTTCAATGCTTCTTGTGTAGCTGCTCCTATGTCATGATCATCACTAACTTGTGTCTCTATCAAAACATCTTCTAAAGGCGTAAATAGACCGCATTTACACAAGCTACCATGCAGTGTGTTGGTCTGACCACTGGGATCCATTCAGGGTTTAGTTTCATGCCCAAGAACACCTTGATGTGCAAACAGGAGGATCCAAGCATTTAACCCTGAAACTGGACAACACAGTCTTTCCACTCCATATAGTACAACTTGACTTCACATCAGTATCAATCAATCAATCAGACTTCATTTATAGAGCACTTTACATACAAATGAAATGTAACACAAAGTGCTTTAACAGACGAAAGGAATAAAAATGCAAAAAAACAGGACAACTAACCCAACATCATTTTATAAATGAAGGACTCGAAAACAATGGGATCGAGGCACTGAGGAAACGCTATCCTAAATAGCACATGCAATGAGGGAACAAAACATGAGATAAAATGAAATAAAATAAGGTACATGAACAATTCCATCCTTTTATCTCCTCAATTAAATTACCTTGTTTTCTCTCCCATAAGTTGACCAGCTTTCCTTCCCTCAGTTTGCATTCGCTCACTGCTGCTATGTATTAGCAGCGTTTAACTGAATAGAGCAACTTATCAGTGACGTCCCTTCACATGTATTGACTGACTGAGTCACAGCAAGGATAGCCGGAGCCAATCATTCACCTGATTGTTCATTCACGGACTGATTAGACTGAGAGCAGCTGACTGAGCAAGAAAGCTGAAAGATGGAGACAACACCAAGGAAGCAGTGACCAAGCTAAAGTTAACTGAAGGCTACCATAAATGATAATGGGAGAGCAAATTGTCCCGCTGGAGACCCACAGAGAGAAGCCTAATATTATTTTCTCACGTAACATCGTTCTGATGGGTGCATTCAGTAAATTTGGTTATATTTCGAAAATTCTGTAATCTGATTATCACTGTGCTTTGCATTTTTGCAACATAAGTACAGCAGTTTGTTATTAGAGTGAGAACTGTTGCATAATAAATGGATAAACTTTTTCTGCTCTGGTGATTTTACTTCTGTGGTTGGGTGTGTGTATAATTGTAAGATTATAAGAGATTTAATTAAGGGTGGGAAAAGGAGGCCTGTCTGTGAAACGGAGATCAGTTTTGAAAATATACAAAGGCTCGATGACAGCATAGGGGACTTCTTTGCCCAGATGTCCTAAATGATGACTGGCTGAGCGCAAAAAAGTGGGGTCAGTGAAAACCAGCAATGGCCAAAAGTGAGTTAGTTTGCATCAAAGTCATGGTGGACAAGTTGTCAGCAGTCGAATGAATGATAAAAAGTACAGCAACAACAGCAAAACAATGAATACTTGAAGTTTGTCGTCATGACTCTCGCCTGGTTCTTGTGTCTTACTGACTTTGACTCTGTGGTGCTCACCCCACATACCCAATCAGTTATGAGTTTTTGTTTGTTTCACCTGCTGTTGTTGTTGGACTGCTGTGGCTCAGTTGGTGGGCATGTTCTAACACTAATCAAAAAGTTGGCGGTTCAGTCCCCCACCCCTCCACATGGCAGAGTGTCTTTGGGCATGACAGTGAACCTGGAGTTGTTCCCGATGGCGGGCAGGTTCTTTGCATGGCAGCTCTGTCACCATTGGTGTGTGAATGTGAGTGAATGGGTGAATGAGAAACACACTGTAAAGTGCTCTGAGTACCACTTTGGTAGGAAAGGGTTATATAAGTGCAGACCATTTACCATTTGTTGTTGGGACTACCTGAACCAAGACCACAACCAGTGAACCCCACACTGCACAGCATATAGTAAAATGCGTAACATACAAGCAATTGGAATATCAACAAGAACCCCTCAAATGTACAGTATACACATAGATAGCAAATATATGTGGCGTGAACATATTTATGAAGAGTTTGAAGTCTTCATGGTTTAGGTTGTACAGTTGTGGCTGGCATCTCCCCTCAGACAGCCACAGCTTCTCCTCCTGTCTCCTGTATTCACTTTCTTAGAATAGGTGGTGAGGTGGGCAGGGAGGGCTAACAGATGCTAACAATCACCGGCTATTGGTTGCATTTGAGGAACAAATGTTTACCTCTAATCACAATAATAATGATGTTAACAACTATGTCAGACAATACACACATAATTTAATGATATCCACATCTTAAAATGAAGTTCCTTTCATCTTAGACTAAAACAAGATGGACTAAAAATGTGATCTTCAAACAAATGATCTCAAGACCAAGACCAGTCCTAAGTACTACAAGACTACCTCCCAAACAAATTAAATACAGACTCAAAACTCCCCAAAAACACGTGAAAAAATGGAATCCAACTCTCTCTTCTTCTTCTTTTAGGCTGTCTCATTGATGATCTCTATGCTTGTCCTTGCACCTTAGATTTTGTGGAAATAATTTCAAGCATGCCAGACAACATTGGGGATACAGGGGTGGCTCCAAGAGCAGGGGAGGCCACATCTGTGGCCGCTCAAACCTCTAAATGAATGTCAGTGACAGGGACCAGCAGAGGTTTGGTCTCACAGAGGGGTTTTGTCTCACAGCTCCAAAGTTTATCTTGGACAAGAAAATCACAGCCATAATCTAGTAGTCTGGCACATCATTGCTCTTAACTGTGTACTCTTATTGAGCAGCTGTCACAGTCTTGCATTTCAGAATGCATTAGGTGGATCAAAATCCACATTTTCTCTTTGTGGTATACATCAATATCAGCTATTAAGTGCAATCGACACACAGCCTCATCTGGTCTCTAATGTGGGCTGGAGTTAGTGGAGGATGCTGGCAATATGTAGGTAGCAGAAGGCTAGGATAAATAGCTAGCTTAGAGAGCCAAAAGACAACAGCTGGAAAGGGATTTTCATAATGCAAGTTTATTCTACAGTACTAAACATCAACCACGCAGGGCTAGATGTCTTCTACACTCCTCACTAAAACAGCATCATAGCATAACCTACACCAACACATTCTCTCTGTCAGATGTCAGTCTGAGCATTACAGCAATCACATTAAACAGAGCGAGGCACTGCCTTGTGGCACAACTTAGTATTACAGCAGAATTAAAGTACAAACTCTGTTACAGCTGGCATGTGTCATTATGAAGAATGAGTTAGACAATGTGCTTATTGGATCATTGAGTAGTGCTTAAAATGTCTCCCTTCCCAAGATTCAAGTGACAGATTTCAGAAGTTTGCGTCCTTTTACTTTCAAAACAGAAAATCCACTAATCATGTTCACTTTATGCAGTGACTGCCCAGGTGTGCTGACATAAAAGCTTAAACTTCTCCCTCACCTTCCTTTTCCCCCGTCTTTATCCATTCGTTTTGTCCGTACAAGCAAGTGCAACACCATGAATGCCTTTAAGGACAGAGCGTGTGAAAGTGCGAGCCTTCATCTTCATTTATTCAATTCATTGCATCCAGGCGACAAAGTCACATGAAAGACACAGAATTCTTGGAGGGAGATCAGGGAGGCAGTGGGATGCAGCCAGAGGAGGCTATTACAGCAGGCTTTTTGCACTGCCCTCGAGTGTGGCATTACAGAAGTGTGCTGCAGCCTCTCTACACAGAAGGCACAACGTGAGAAGCATGTTAGCAAAGCACCAGCAGCAGCAGCAGCAGCTCCAGAGCTCCAAGTGTGTCTGCACAGGAAGGCATCCAGGTACAGCACTGAGTTGTAGGTCATTTTGAAAGCACTAAGAACCCAGTCATGTACGTAAAGCACAAGTAAACGGACTTGGAGTCTAAAAATCCATTGAAAACACAGGCTAATACAGGCTGTGTGAACAGTTAGTTTTGTTAAACTAGAAGCTTATCTATTCTGTTCAGTTTATCAGCTGTAACATTTAAACCTTGACATCTGCATGTCATTGATGACCCTTGTTGGGGACTGTTTCAGGACGCGCAACAATTTGTAGCAGCAGGGCTCAGCTTTTTATATTACTAATGGATCATATCACAGTTCACAATATGAAATTTATGACTTGACTCTGCAGGCTCCCTATAGAGTGTTTTAACATCTGTCAGCTCATTGTTTTGGTTTTATGGACCACAACTTTACTGTGTTGCTTCACACTGTTTCCATCAAACGAGCTCCAGTAAATTACCTGTAAAACCACCTGCTCAGCACCGAATTGAAGACAGGCGAGTTAGTATCTACCTGGTGAGCACTGTAGAGCATTTAGCAGCTAAACAGCCACAGGATTCCTTCAGGATTTGATCGAGACCAGGACATCACAAAGGGAAGGGAATGCTGAACTTAACTCTGTCATTCAAATTAATGGTAATGTAGCTTCCTGCCTGCTTGTGTAAATAGGCAACTGTTTGCTAACATGTTCTCCGTACAGTGAAATGTGTTTACAGCTTTATGTATTGTCCTAAGAGGCAAATACATCAAATAATGCAGGTTTAAATGAGTAAATAAAGTAAATATCCTGTTTACACATACTTGAGCAACACCATTTACAGTTAATTAACATATTAGTAGCATGAACAGTGACAACTGTTATTGCTAATCTGAGATCATGTTGGAATTCAGCCAATACTTTATAAAAGAGGTGGGTAATTTTTAATTTTGTGATGGTGCCTGTCATAAACACCAGCAAAATATTTATTTCCAATTGACTGGAACTGTTGAAGATGATGTGATTAATTTTTGAGTATCAACATGCTACACAAACTAGTGGCAAGGAAATTGCCGAGTGCATTAATTATTACTCACTCAGCTGCAAACAGCTGTCTAACCACCAAGCCCAGACATATCAATTTTCTTTTCAAAGTCAAGAGCCAAGCAGAAATCCAGTCAGCTGGAAAGCCCAAACAGACAGCTTGTCAGGTAGGAGGTATATGTGAACAAATACTTAGAAAAATCTAGGTATTTCTTTGAAAATGATAAGCTAAACTGACTACAATGCAATGCCTTGGGTTCTGTCATTCATGTGGATGTAACATGTACCACCTACCTGAATATTGCTACTGACCAAGCACAATCCCCCCCCAATAGCATGCCACAAAATCATCTGTCTCCTTCAGCAGGACAGTTCACCCTACCATAGTGCAAAAACTCCCCAGAACCCTGTCCGATCAAACATCTACATTGCATTGGAACAAATCCAGTCCATGGATGCCCCACCCTGCAACCCTCAGGACTTCAGTTCCAGCTACTGCTTCAGCAACACAATGGATAAAATTCACCATTATAAAACAATTTTAACAGTATTTGTGCAAACCATTTTGATGATGACGCACGTTCTTGGACCAAATAAATGCAAATCTTAAGCCCATTATTGTCTTTCTTCAAGCATGCATTTGGCTTATAGAGTTAATGCTACTTTAAACAAAATGTAGAAGCTGGTGGCGGTCTGCTTTCATACTGAATAATTCAAGTGCACAGTTATGTAAGGGGGAACTCATGAAATTGAGAAATAAAAATAAATGTCACAAAACTGGAATGTCCTCATTTATTTAGCAAGAAAATAAAAAGGGGTTTGTTTCAGTATTGAGCTCAGGATCTGGGTTATACGAGAAGACCACAAAACCACACAGAACACTGATGGTTGGTGGAAAACTTGAATCCAAACTGATTCTCAGGCTTTCACAACATATCTAACTAACTGGTAGTATCCTCAAACTTTATTTGGACAGCTGCTCAGTATCAAACATATGGCTTTTTAGTGGTCAGCTTACCCACAGTAAACAACATCCCATCTCATTATCTTCCCTTTCAAGTAAAACACTGTCATTCACCAAATGAATACACTTGTTTGTTTTCTTTCCATGTGTTTCAAATGGTTAGATTAAAAGTTCAATACCACTTTCATTGTTGTCATGGTGAGTTTAGCTTGGGATAAAGACTGGAAACTACTAGCCTGGTTCATCCCAACAGCAACACAATCTGCCTACCATGTACCATGTACCAAAGTCAATAATCAATATGTTGTATCTTCATTGGCTAATCCATGCATGAGTAAGTGTTAAACTAACAAACAGGGAACAAACAGCACTCTTGACTGGTCGACCCATCCATCCACCCCACCCTCCTCCCTTAGCGGATTTTGGGACTCTACAACAACATCTCTTCACTTCTTTTTTGCTCCTGTCATAACTAGTGCAGGCATTAAATGGCACTGCTAATTGAACATAAACATGATTTTATGAGACATTAACTAAAACAACTGATGCTCTCACATAGTAGCCAAACCTAACAATGGGCAAAAAATAAGCGACCTGCTCAAACAACCTACAGGGTTACAGGAGGAACCATCATCATTTTGCACCGTTGCTGGCATGTATAGAAGTGCACAATGTATCTGTCTACAAAGTTTATAGTTTTAATGTATTTTTTTCATTGCACTATATTGTATGTTCCATTAATGTCACCTGTATTCATTTATCAATGTGCTCTGACCACTGCCAAAGTCAGTTAGTGTCGATGTAGAAATATTTAAAGCTGCATTAAATTAATATTTTAGCCAACTTGGGGCAGTAGAATGAGCATCAAATACTACAGTGGTATATTAGCACCTCCTAAAAGATGTGGTGAAAGTGTAGCATGTAACAGGAGCTTTAATTTGGAGTCAGTTTTCTGCCCCCTCGACAAATTTTTGCTTAATATTCACTTTTTCTTTGAGGATTGTGTTGCTTTCCACCAATCCCACATGAAAATAACTTGCTCTTCAGCAGCTAAGTGCTCCATTAAGTTCACCAGCTGGTCACTTCGTCTCGTTGCCATCTCGTGATGATGTAGCATACATTGGATTTATCGAGCCTATCTTCACTAGAAGCACATCTGCTGCTGCTTATGCATGAAGCAAGGCTGATGACAGGAGAGCTGGGACAACCAAAACAACGAGCTGAAAGAAGATTTTCCGTGGGTTCATTTAAACTAATGGCACCTTTCACACCACAATAAGTACTGATTAAACCTTGATGTTTGCTATTCACTTTCTGATAAACACAATAAAACATATCCCGCATGTAAGCAACGGATTCTGAGATTGAAAGCAGATGAAAGTAGACAGCGGTCGATAAAATGCAGCAAAAGAAGCATCTGAAAAAGTAGAGGTGTAATGACAAAGGTCAAACTCAGCTTAGTGTACTTAACCTATGGCACACGCCTTCACCTGCTGAGCCGCTGGGAGACCCCATCATTGTCAAGGGCTGCTTCAAAGAGAGCAGTCAGCAGGGCACAGCGGCTGCCCCTGGGCAAGCCCCGGTATAAAAAATCAAACGCACCCCAGCAGTGTGAGTAATCTCACGGCTAATGTCTAATATCTAATGGCCTTAATCAAAAGCCCCTGCTACGATCCTCTCAGCACTATGTTGATAAATCACAGCGTTAATGAAAAATGGGCCATATCACAGCACAGTGCTGGTAGGCCGCGGCATAGACCCATTTGTTAAAGCAGCTTCCTGCGGTTTCTGTGTCAGCTTCGTTTCCTGTCCGCCTCTCTCTTTTCTATTTCCCTCGCCGTCTCCCATTTGTGCGAGCATCTCCCTCTCATTTGATTTAACCTCTCTTTGTCATCTGTTTTAATTTTCTTCCCATCTTATTTTGGCCTCCCACTTATTCACCAGCTTCCTGTGGCGTCTTCTTCTTGTCTTCTCTTATTCTGCTTCTTTCTCCGCCACACTCGCCCTCCTTCCGTCCCATTCAAGCGTCCATTTCTTTAATCTGATCTCCTCTTCTCCCTTCCTTTTCTTCCCCTCATTTGTTTCCTAACGCTGTTCTGTTGTTCCGTCGTCTCTGTCTCCCTGCCCCTCTTTGCCTCTCTGTCTAATTTGTTAACCAGAGGTGTCGTGTTGTGTTCTGTTCTGTGGTCTTGGTGGGTAGGCTGCATGGTGAACAGAGCTGCTGTGAGGAGGTAATTAACCGCTCCTCATTTAGACAACAGGCTCAATCAGCAAGACAGAATGACTACATGTGGGCTGGAATGCCAATTGTGGAGGCCTCCGGCACACACACACACACACACACACACACAAACGCCTACTCAAACGACCTTCAGAGAAAAAAACAGAACAGATAATAAAGAGTCTACATTCATGCTGATGATATATAGATTTTTCTGAATATGAAATGAGAAAATTTGCCAAAGCTTTTTTTTGTGGGATTATGAAATGTACACTTAGCACACTGGCGTCTCCACATGGCAGCAGCTGGTAACTGTTTGAGGAGTGTTTGAACTACAATTTCCAGAAATCCTGTGAGGCAACATCAGTAAATTACACTCATGTTTACAGACTCAGGCAGTCTGGGATGCTTTGTGCTGGAAGCCAGCACAGGGAGGGGTGGAGTGAAAAGAGAAGGGGGAGTCCTGCTCTCTTTAAGAGCCAAAAAAATAATGTGAGTTTGCTTTAGAAAGCAGAGGCAGCAACGAATGGTCCAC